>CAUIJX010000052.1:0-17500 GCA_960531455.1 Urophora cardui
AAATTGGAAATTTGCTTGAAAGTTATTCCTTATTTTATACTTATATTACTATAATAATTAATAATATAATAATTATTCTACATCTCTGATTTTACTATTATTATATACTTATTTGTAATATTTATATGAATGATTTATTTGTAATATTTATATGAATGATTTATTTTCTATTTCTTCAACTACTTATTTTGTAATATTTATATGAATGATTTATTTGTAATATTTATATGAATGATTTATTTGTAATATTTATATGAATGATTATTTTCTGTTAATATTAAGTTAATATTATAAGGAAACTATAATTTCAGTATGAAAATATATCATTTAATTTTTCACTACTTATTTGTAATATTTATATGAATGATTTATTTTCTATTTTTCACTACTTATTTGTAATATTTATATAAAAAGATTTATTTGTAATATTTATATGAATGATTTATTTTCTATTTTTCACTACTTATTGTAATATTTATATGAATGATTTATTTTCTATTTTTCACTACTTATAATAATATTTATATAAAAGATTTATTTTCTACGAAAAAAATTTAAAATAAAATATTGGTAAATGATTTTATGAAAAAGGTCTACCTAAGTTACTAATTGAAATAACTAAATGATAATCTCGTTTAAGAAGTAAATATCGAAATGTGAAATTTCCATACTATTTGACAAAATGCGGGGTGTTACCTGAAATAAATTTAAAATAAAATATTAGTTATTGTATTAACAAGTTATTTATATGAATGATTTATTTGTAATATTTATATGATGATTTATTTTCTATTTTTCACTACTTATTTGTAATATTTATATGAATGATTTATTTGTAATATTTATATGAATGATTTAATTGTAATATTTATATGAATGATTTATTTTCTGTTAATATTAAGTTAATATTATAAGGAAACTATAATTTCAGTATGAAAATATATCATTTAATTTTTCACTACTTATTTGTAATATTTATATGAATGATTTATTTGTAATATTTATATGAATGATTTATTTTCTATTTTTCACTACTTATTTGTAATACTTATATGAATGATTTATTTGTAATATTTATATGAATGATTTATTTTCTGTTAATATTAAGTTAATATTATAAGGAAACTATAATTTCAGTATGAAAATATATCATTTAATTTTTCACTACTTATTTGTAATATTTATATGAATGATTATTTCTATTTTTCACTACTTATTTGTAATATTTATATAAAAGATTTATTTGTAATATTTATATGAATGATTTATTTTCTATTTTTCACTACTTATTTGTAATATTTATATGAATGATTTATTTTCTATTTTTCACTACTTATAATAATATTTATATAAAAGATTTATTTTCTACGAAACAAAATTTAAAATAAAATATTGGTAAATGATTTTATGAAAAAGGTCTACCTAAGTTACTAATTGAAATAACTAAATGATAATCTCGTTTAAGAAGTAAATATTCGAAATGTGAAATTTCCATACTATTTGACAAATGCGGGGTGTTACCTGAAATAAATTTAAAATAAATATTAGTTATGTGTATTAACAAGTTATTTATATGAATGATTTATTTGTAATATTTATATGAATGATTTATTTTCTATTTTTCACTACTTATTTGTAATATTTATATGAATGATTTATTTGTAATATTTATATGAATGATTTATTTGTAATATTTATATGAATGATTTATTTTCTGTTAATATTAAGTTAATATTATAAGGAAACTATAATTTCAGTATGAAAATATATCATTTAATTTTTCACTACTTATTTGTAATATTTATATGAATGATTTATTTGTAATATTTATATGAATGATTTATTTTCTATTTTTCACTACTTATTTGTAATACTTATATGAATGATTTATTTGTAATATTTATATGAATGATTTATTTTCTGTTAATATTAAGTTAATATTATAAGGAAACTATAATTTCAGTATGAAAATATATCATTTAATTTTTCACTACTTATTTGTAATATTTATATGAATGATTTATTTGTAATATTTATATGAATGATTTATTTTCTATTTTTCACTACTTATTTGTAATACTTATATGAATGATTTATTTGTAATATTTATATGAATGATTTATTTTCTGTTAATATTAAGTTAATATTATAAGGAAACTATAATTTCAGTATGAAATATATCATTTAATTTTTCACTACTTATTTGTAATATTTATATGAATGATTTATTTGTAATATTTATATGAATGATTTATTTGTAATATTTATATGAACTGATTTATTTTCTGTTAATATTAAGTTAATATTATAAGGAAAACTATAATTTCAGTATGAAAATATATCATTTAATTTTTCACTACTTATTTGTAATATTTATATGAATGATTTATTTGTAATATTTATATGAATGATTTATTTTCTATTTTTCACTACTTATTTGTAATACTTATATGAATGATTTATTTTCTATTTTTCACTACTTATTTGTAATATTTATATGAATGATTTATTTTCTATTTTTCACTACTTATAATAATATTTATATAAAAGATTTATTTCTACGAAAAAAATTTAAAATAAAATATTGGTAAATGATTTTATGAAAAAGGTCTACCTAAGTTACTAATTGAAATAACTAAATTGATAATCTCGTTTAAGAAGTTAAATATCGAAATGTGAAATTTCCATACTATTTGACAAATGCGGGGTGTTACCTGAAATAAATTTAAAATAAAATATTAGTTATTGTATTAACAAGTTATTTATATGAATGATTTATTTGTAATATTTATATGAATGATTTATTTCTATTTTTCACTACTTATTTGTAATATTATATGAATGATTTATTTGTAATATTTATATGAATGATTTATTTGTTAATATTTATATGAATGATTTATTTTCTGTTAATATTAAGTTAATATTATAAGGAAACTATAATTTCAGTATGAAAATATATCATTTAATTTTTCACTACTTATTTGTAATATTTATATGAATGATTTATTTGTAATATTTATATGAATGATTTATTTTCTATTTTTGTCACTACTTATTTGTAATACTTATATGAATGATTTATTTGTAATATTTATATGAATGATTTATTTTCTGTTAATATTAAGTTAATATTATAAGGAAACTATAATTTCAGTATGAAAATATATCATTTAATTTTTCACTACTTATTTGTAATATTTATATGAATTGATTTATTTTCTATTTTTCACTACTTATTTGTAATATTTATATGAATGATTTATTTGTAATATTTATATGAATGATTTATTTTCTGTTAATATTAAGTTAATATTATAAGGAAACTATAATTTCAGTATGAAAATATATCATTTAATTTTTCACTACTTATTTGTAATATTTATATGAATGATTTATTTTCTATTTTTCACTACTTATTTGTAATATTTATATGAATGATTTATTTGTAATATTTATATGAATGATTTATTTTCTGTTAATATTAAGTTAATATTATAAGGAAACTATAATTTCAGTATGAAAATATATCATTTAATTTTTCACTACTTATTTGTAATATTTATATGAATGATTTATTTTCTATTTTTCACTACTTATTTGTAATATTTATATAAAAGATTTATTTGTAATATTTATATGAATGATTTATTTTCTATTTTTCACTACTTATTTGTAATATTTATATGAAATGATTTATTTTCTATTTTTCCACTACTTATAATAATATTTATATAAAAGATTTATTTTCTACGAAAAAAATTTAAAATAAAATATTGGTAAATGATTTTATGAAAAAGGGTCTACCTAAGTTACTAATTGAAATAACTAAATGATAATCTCGTTTAAGAAGTAAATATCGAAATGTGAAATTTCCATACTATTTGACAAATGCGGGGTGTTACCTGAAATAATTTAAAATAAAATATTAGTTATTGTATTAACAAGTTATTTATATGAATGATTTATTTGTAATATTTATATGAATGATTTATTTTCTATTTTTCACTACTTATTTGTAATATTATATGAATGATTTATTTGTAATATTTATATGAATGATTTATTTGTAATATTTATATGAATGATTTATTTTCTGTTAATATTAAGTTAATATTATAAGGAAAACTATAATTTCAGTATGAAAATATATCATTTAATTTTTCACTACTTATTTTGTAATATTTATATGAATGATTTATTTGTAATATTTATATGAATGATTTATTTTCTATTTTTCACTACTTATTTGTAATACTTATATGAATGATTTATTTGTAATATTTATATGAATGATTTATTTTCTGTTAATATTAAGTTAATATTATAAGGAAACTATAATTTCAGTATGAAAATATATCATTTAATTTTTCACTACTTATTTGTAATATTTATTATGAATGATTTATTTTCTATTTTTCACTACTTATTTGTAATATTTATATAAAAGATTTATTTGTAATATTTATATGAATGATTTATTTTCTATTTTTCACTACTTATTTGTAATATTTATATGAATGATTTATTTTCTATTTTTCACTACTTATAATAATATTTATATAAAAGATTTATTTTCTACGAAAAAAATTTAAAATAAAATATTGGTAAATGATTTTATGAAAAAGGTCTACCTAAGTTACTAATTGAAATAACTAAATGATAATCTCGTTTAAGAAGTAAATATCGAAATGTGAAATTTCCATACTATTTGACAAATGCGGGGTGTTACCTGAAATAAATTTAAAATAAAATATTAGTTATTGTATTAACAAGTTATTTATATGAATGATTTATTTGTATATTTATATGAATGATTTATTTTCTATTTTTCACTACTTATTTGTAATATTTATATGAATGATTTATTTGTAATATTTATATGAATGATTTATTTGTAATATTTATATGAATGATTTATTTTCTGTTAATATTAAGTTAATATTATAAGGAAACTATAATTTCAGTATGAAAATATATCATTTAATTTTTCACTACTTATTTGTAATATTTATATGAATGATTTATTTGTAATATTTATATGAATGATTTATTTTCTATTTTTCACTACTTATTTGTAATACTTATATGAATGATTTATTTGTAACTATTTATATGAATGATTTATTTTCTGTTAATATTAAGTTAATATTATAAGGAAACTATAATTTCAGTATGAAAATATATCATTTAATTTTTCACTACTTATTTGTAATATTTATATGAATGATTTATTTGTAATTATTTATATGAATGATTTATTTTCTATTTTTCACTACTTATTTGTAATACTTATATGAATGATTTATTTGTAATATTTATATGAATGATTTATTTTCTGTTAATATTAAGTTAATATTATAAGGAAACTATAATTTCAGTATGAAAATATATCATTTAATTTTTCACTACTTATTTGTAATATTTATATGAATGATTTATTTGTAATATTTATATGAATGATTTATTTGTAATATTTATATGAATGATTTATTTTCTGTTAATATTAAGTTAATATTATAAGGAAACTATAATTTCAGTATGAAAATATATCATTTAATTTTTCACTACTTATTTGTAATATTTATATGAATGATTTATTTGTAATATTTATATGAATGATTTTATTTTCTGTTAATATTAAGTTAATATTATAAGGAAACCTATAATTTCAGTATGAAAATATATCATTTAATTTTTCACTACTTATTTGTAATATTTATATGAATGATTTATTTCTATTTTTCACTACTTATTTGTAATATTATATGAATGATTTATTTGTAATATTTATATGAATGATTTATTTTCTGTTAATATTAAGTTAATATTATAAGGAAACTATAATTTCAGTATGAAAATATATCATTTAATTTTTCACTACTTATTTGTAATATTTATATGAATGATTTATTTTCTATTTTTTCACTACTTATTTGTAATATTTATATAAAAGATTTATTGTAATATTTATATGAATGATTTATTTTCTACTTTTTCACTACTTATTTGTAATATTTATATGAATGATTTATTTTCTATTTTTCACTACTTATAATAATATTTATATAAAAGATTTATTTTCTACGAAAAAATTTAAAATAAAATATTGGTAAATGATTTTTATGAAAAAGGTCTACCTAAGTTACTAATTGAAATAACTAAATGATAATCTCGTTTAAGAAGTAAATATCGAAATGTGAAATTTCCATACTATTTGACAAATGCGGGGTGTTACCTGAAATAAATTTAAAATAAAATATTAGTTATTGTATTAACAAGTTATTTATATGAATGATTTATTTGTAATATTTATATGAATGATTTATTTTCTATTTTTCACTACAGGAAATTTGTGAGACTTTTTTATAATTTGAAAATGAAATTAATAATTATTCTACATCTCTGATAACTGATTTATTTTCTATTTTTCACTACTTATTTGTAATACTTATATGAATGATTTATTTGTAATATTTATATGAATGATTTATTTTCTGTTAATATTAAGTTAATATTATAAGGAAACTATAATTTTCAGTATGAAAATATATCATTTAATTTTTTCACTACTTATTTGTAATATTTATATGAATGATTTATTTTCTATTTTTCACTACTTATTGTAATATTTATATAAAGATTTATTTGTAAGTTAATATTATAAGGAAACTATAATTTCAGTATGAAAATATATCATTTAATTTTTCACTACTTATTTGTAATATTTATATGAATGATTTATTTTCTATTTTTCACTACTTATTTGTAATATTTATATGAATGATTTATTTGTAATATTTATATGAATGATTTATTTTCTGTTAATATTAAGTTAATATTATAGGAAACTATAATTTCAGTATGAAAATATATCATTTAATTTTTTCACTACTTATTTGTAATATTTATATGAATGATTTATTTTCTATTTTTCACTACTTATTTGTAATATTTATGATGAATGATTTATTTGTAATATTTATATGAATGATTTATTTTCTGTTAATATTAAGTTAATATTATAAGGAAACTATAATTTCAGTATGAAAATATATCATTTAATTTTTCACTACTTATTTGTAATATTTATATGAATGATTTATTTTCTATTTTTCACTACTTATTGTAATATTTATATAAAAGATTTATTTGTAATATTTATATGAATGATTTATTTTCTATTTTTCACTACTTATTTGTAATATTTATATGAATGATTTATTTTCTATTTTTCACTACTTATAATAATATTTATATAAAAGATTTATTTTCTACGAAAAAAATTTAAAATAAAATATTGGTAAATGATTTTATGAAAAAGGTCTACCTAAGTTACTAATTGAAATAACTAATGATAATCTCGTTTAAGAAGTAGAATATCGAAATGTGAAATTTCCATACTATTTGACAAATGCGGGGTGTTACCTGAAATAAATTTAAAATAAAATATTAGTTATTGTATTAACAAGTTATTTATATGAATGATTTATTTGTAATATTTATATGAATGATTTATTTTCTATTTTTCACTACTTATTTGTAATATTTATATGAATGATTTATTTGTAATATTTATATGAATGATTTATTTGTAATATTTATATGAATGATTTATTTTCTGTTAATATTAAGTTAATATTATTAAGGAAACTATAATTTCAGTATGAAAATATATCATTAATTTTTCACTACTTATTTGTAATATTTATATGAATGATTTATTTGTAATATTTATATGAATGATTTATTTTCTATTTTTCACTACTTATTTGTAATACTTATATGAATGATTTATTTGTAATATTTTATATGAATGATTTATTTTCTGTTAATATTAAGTTAATATTATAAGGAAACTATAATTTCAGTATGAAAATATATCATTTAATTTTTCACTACTTATTTGTAATATTTATATGAATGATTTATTTTCTATTTTTCACTACTTATTTGTAATATTTATATAAAAGATTTATTTGTAATATTTATATGAATGATTTATTTTCTATTTTTCACTACTTATTTGTAATATTTATATGAATGATTTATTTTCTATTTTTCACTACTTATAATAATATTTATATAAAAGATTATATTTTTCTACGAAAAAAATTTAAAATAAAATATTGGTAAATGATTTTTATGAAAAAGGTCTACCTAAGTTACTAATTGAAATAACTAAATGATAATCTCGGTTAAGAAGTAAATATCGAAATGTGAAATTTCCATACTATTTGACAAATGCGGGGTGTTACCTGAAATAAATTTAAAATAAAATATTAGTTATTGTATTAACAAGTTATTTATATGAATGATTTATTTGTAATATTTATATGAATGATTTATTTCTATTTTTCACTACTTATTTGTAATATTTATATGAATGATTTATTTGTAATATTTATATGAATGATTTATTTGTAATATTTATATGAATGATTTATTTTCTGTTAATATTAAGTTAATATTATAAGGAAACTATAATTTCAGTATGAAAATATATCATTTAATTTTTCACTACTTATTTGTAATATTTATATGAATGATTTATTTGTAATATTTATATGAATGATTTATTTTCTATTTTTCACTACTTATTTGTAATACTTATATGAATGATTTATTTGTAATATTTATATGAATGATTTATTTTCTGTTAATATTAAGTTAATATTATAGGAAACTATAATTTCAGTATGAAAAATATATCATTTAATTTTTCACTACTTATTTGTAATATTTATATGAATGATTTATTTGTAATATTTATATGAATGATTTATTTTCTATTTTTCACTACTTATTTGTAATACTTATATGAATGATTTATTTGTAATATTTATATGAATGATTTATTTCTGTTAATATTAAGTTAATATTATAAGGAAACTATAATTTCAGTATGAAAATATATCATTTAATTTTTCACTACTTATTTGTAATATTTATATGAATGATTTATTTGTAATATTTATATGAATGATTTATTTGTAATATTTATATGAATGATTTATTTTCTGTTAATATTAAGTTAATATTATAAGGAAACTATAATTTCAGTATGAAAATATATCATTTAATTTTTCACTACTTATTTGTAATATTTATATGAATGATTTATTTGTAATATTTATATGAATGATTTATTTTCTATTTTTCACTACTTATTTGTAATACTTATATGAATGATTTATTTTCTATTTTTCACTACTTATTTGTAATATTTATATGAATGATTTATTTTCTATTTTTCACTACTTATAATATATTCTATATAAAAGATTTATTTTCTACGAAAAAAATTTAAAATAAAATATTGGTAAATGATTTTATGAAAAAGGTCTACCTAAGTTACTAATTGAAATAACTAAATGATAATCTCGTTTAAGAAGTAAATATCGAAATGTGAAATTTCCATACTATTTGACAAATGCGGGGTGTTACCTGAAATAAATTTAAAATAAAATATTAGTTATTGTATTAACAAGTTATTTATATGAATGATTTATTTGTAATATTTATATGAATGATTTATTTTCTATTTTTCACTACTTATTTGTAATATTTATATGAATGATTTATTTGTAATATTTATATGAATGATTTATTTGTAATATTTATATGAATGATTTATTTTCTGTTAATATTAAGTTAATATTATAAGGAAACTATAATTTCAGTATGAAAAATATATCATTTAATTTTTCACTACTTATTTGTAATATTAATATGAATGATTTATTTGTAATATTTATATGAATGATTTATTTTCTATTTTTCACTACTTATTTGTAATACTTATATGAATGATTTATTTGTAATATTTATATGAATGATTTATTTTCTGTTAATATTAAGTTAATATTATAAGGAAACTATAATTTCAGTATGAAAATATATCATTTAATTTTTCACTACTTATTTGTAATATTTATATGAATGATTTATTTTCTATTTTTCACTACTTATTTGTAATATTTATATGAATGATTTATTTGTAATATTTATATGAATGATTTATTTTCTGTTAATATTAAGTTAATATTATAAGGAAACTATAATTTCAGTATGAAAATATATCATTTAATTTTTCACTACTTATTTGTAATATTTATATGAATGATTTATTTTCTATTTTTCACTACTTATTTGTAATATTTATATGAATGATTTATTTGTAATATTTATATGAATGATTTATTTTCTGTTAATATTAAGTTAATATTATAAGGAAACTATAATTTCAGTATGAAAATATATCATTTAATTTTTCACTACTTATTTGTAATATTTATATGAATGATTTATTTTCTATTTTTCACTACTTATTTGTAATATTTATATAAAAGATTTATTTGTAATATTTATATGAATGATTTATTTTCTATTTTTCACTACTTATTTGTAATATTTATATGAATGATTTATTTTCTATTTTTCACTACTTATAATAATATTTATATAAAAGATTTATTTTCTACGAAAAAAATTTAAAATAAAATATTGGTAAATGATTTTATGAAAAAGGTCTACCTAAGTTACTAATTGAAATAACTAAATGATAATCTCGTTTAAGAAGTAAATATCGAAATGTGAAATTTCCATACTATTTGACAAATGCGGGGTGTTACCTGAAATAAATTTAAAATAAAATATTAGTTATTGTATTAACAAGTTATTTATATGAATGATTTATTTGTAATATTTATATGAATGATTTATTTTCTATTTTTCACTACTTATTTGTAATATTTATATGAATGATTTATTTGTAATATTTATATGAATGATTTATTTGTAATATTTATATGAATGATTTATTTTCTGTTAATATTAAGTTAATATTATAAGGAAACTATAATTTCAGTATGAAAATATATCATTTAATTTTTCACTACTTATTTGTAATATTTATATGAATGATTTATTTGTAATATTTATATGAATGATTTATTTTCTATTTTTCACTACTTATTTGTAATACTTATATGAATGATTTATTTGTAATATTTATATGAATGATTTATTTTCTGTTAATATTAAGTTAATATTATAAGGAAACTATAATTTCAGTATGAAAATATATCATTTAATTTTTCACTACTTATTTGTAATATTTATATGAATGATTTATTTTCTATTTTTCACTACTTATTTGTAATATTTATATAAAAGATTTATTTGTAATATTTATATGAATGATTTATTTTCTATTTTTCACTACTTATTTGTAATATTTATATGAATGATTTATTTTCTATTTTTCACTACTTATAATAATATTTATATAAAAGATTTATTTTCTACGAAAAAAATTTAAAATAAAATATTGGTAAATGATTTTATGAAAAAGGTCTACCTAAGTTACTAATTGAAATAACTAAATGATAATCTCGTTTAAGAAGTAAATATCGAAATGTGAAATTTCCATACTATTTGACAAATGCGGGGTGTTACCTGAAATAAATTTAAAATAAAATATTAGTTATTGTATTAACAAGTTATTTATATGAATGATTTATTTGTAATATTTATATGAATGATTTATTTTCTATTTTTCACTACTTATTTGTAATATTTATATGAATGATTTATTTGTAATATTTATATGAATGATTTATTTGTAATATTTATATGAATGATTTATTTTCTGTTAATATTAAGTTAATATTATAAGGAAACTATAATTTCAGTATGAAAATATATCATTTAATTTTTCACTACTTATTTGTAATATTTATATGAATGATTTATTTGTAATATTTATATGAATGATTTATTTTCTATTTTTCACTACTTATTTGTAATACTTATATGAATGATTTATTTGTAATATTTATATGAATGATTTATTTTCTGTTAATATTAAGTTAATATTATAAGGAAACTATAATTTCAGTATGAAAATATATCATTTAATTTTTCACTACTTATTTGTAATATTTATATGAATGATTTATTTGTAATATTTATATGAATGATTTATTTTCTATTTTTCACTACTTATTTGTAATACTTATATGAATGATTTATTTGTAATATTTATATGAATGATTTATTTTCTGTTAATATTAAGTTAATATTATAAGGAAACTATAATTTCAGTATGAAAATATATCATTTAATTTTTCACTACTTATTTGTAATATTTATATGAATGATTTATTTGTAATATTTATATGAATGATTTATTTGTAATATTTATATGAATGATTTATTTTCTGTTAATATTAAGTTAATATTATAAGGAAACTATAATTTCAGTATGAAAATATATCATTTAATTTTTCACTACTTATTTGTAATATTTATATGAATGATTTATTTGTAATATTTATATGAATGATTTATTTTCTGTTAATATTAAGTTAATATTATAAGGAAACTATAATTTCAGTATGAAAATATATCATTTAATTTTTCACTACTTATTTGTAATATTTATATGAATGATTTATTTTCTATTTTTCACTACTTATTTGTAATATTTATATGAATGATTTATTTGTAATATTTATATGAATGATTTATTTTCTGTTAATATTAAGTTAATATTATAAGGAAACTATAATTTCAGTATGAAAATATATCATTTAATTTTTCACTACTTATTTGTAATATTTATATGAATGATTTATTTTCTATTTTTCACTACTTATTTGTAATATTTATATAAAAGATTTATTTGTAATATTTATATGAATGATTTATTTTCTATTTTTCACTACTTATTTGTAATATTTATATGAATGATTTATTTTCTATTTTTCACTACTTATAATAATATTTATATAAAAGATTTATTTTCTACGAAAAAAATTTAAAATAAAATATTGGTAAATGATTTTATGAAAAAGGTCTACCTAAGTTACTAATTGAAATAACTAAATGATAATCTCGTTTAAGAAGTAAATATCGAAATGTGAAATTTCCATACTATTTGACAAATGCGGGGTGTTACCTGAAATAAATTTAAAATAAAATATTAGTTATTGTATTAACAAGTTATTTATATGAATGATTTATTTGTAATATTTATATGAATGATTTATTTTCTATTTTTCACTACTTATTTGTAATATTTATATGAATGATTTATTTGTAATATTTATATGAATGATTTATTTGTAATATTTATATGAATGATTTATTTTCTGTTAATATTAAGTTAATATTATAAGGAAACTATAATTTCAGTATGAAAATATATCATTTAATTTTTCACTACTTATTTGTAATATTTATATGAATGATTTATTTGTAATATTTATATGAATGATTTATTTTCTATTTTTCACTACTTATTTGTAATACTTATATGAATGATTTATTTGTAATATTTATATGAATGATTTATTTTCTGTTAATATTAAGTTAATATTATAAGGAAACTATAATTTCAGTATGAAAATATATCATTTAATTTTTCACTACTTATTTGTAATATTTATATGAATGATTTATTTTCTATTTTTCACTACTTATTTGTAATATTTATATGAATGATTTATTTGTAATATTTATATGAATGATTTATTTTCTGTTAATATTAAGTTAATATTATAAGGAAACTATAATTTCAGTATGAAAATATATCATTTAATTTTTCACTACTTATTTGTAATATTTATATGAATGATTTATTTTCTATTTTTCACTACTTATTTGTAATATTTATATGAATGATTTATTTGTAATATTTATATGAATGATTTATTTTCTGTTAATATTAAGTTAATATTATAAGGAAACTATAATTTCAGTATGAAAATATATCATTTAATTTTTCACTACTTATTTGTAATATTTATATGAATGATTTATTTTCTATTTTTCACTACTTATTTGTAATATTTATATAAAAGATTTATTTGTAATATTTATATGAATGATTTATTTTCTATTTTTCACTACTTATTTGTAATATTTATATGAATGATTTATTTTCTATTTTTCACTACTTATAATAATATTTATATAAAAGATTTATTTTCTACGAAAAAAATTTAAAATAAAATATTGGTAAATGATTTTATGAAAAAGGTCTACCTAAGTTACTAATTGAAATAACTAAATGATAATCTCGTTTAAGAAGTAAATATCGAAATGTGAAATTTCCATACTATTTGACAAATGCGGGGTGTTACCTGAAATAAATTTAAAATAAAATATTAGTTATTGTATTAACAAGTTATTTATATGAATGATTTATTTGTAATATTTATATGAATGATTTATTTTCTATTTTTCACTACTTATTTGTAATATTTATATGAATGATTTATTTGTAATATTTATATGAATGATTTATTTGTAATATTTATATGAATGATTTATTTTCTGTTAATATTAAGTTAATATTATAAGGAAACTATAATTTCAGTATGAAAATATATCATTTAATTTTTCACTACTTATTTGTAATATTTATATGAATGATTTATTTGTAATATTTATATGAATGATTTATTTTCTATTTTTCACTACTTATTTGTAATACTTATATGAATGATTTATTTGTAATATTTATATGAATGATTTATTTTCTGTTAATATTAAGTTAATATTATAAGGAAACTATAATTTCAGTATGAAAATATATCATTTAATTTTTCACTACTTATTTGTAATATTTATATGAATGATTTATTTTCTATTTTTCACTACTTATTTGTAATATTTATATAAAAGATTTATTTGTAATATTTATATGAATGATTTATTTTCTATTTTTCACTACTTATTTGTAATATTTATATGAATGATTTATTTTCTATTTTTCACTACTTATAATAATATTTATATAAAAGATTTATTTTCTACGAAAAAAATTTAAAATAAAATATTGGTAAATGATTTTATGAAAAAGGTCTACCTAAGTTACTAATTGAAATAACTAAATGATAATCTCGTTTAAGAAGTAAATATCGAAATGTGAAATTTCCATACTATTTGACAAATGCGGGGTGTTACCTGAAATAAATTTAAAATAAAATATTAGTTATTGTATTAACAAGTTATTTATATGAATGATTTATTTGTAATATTTATATGAATGATTTATTTTCTATTTTTCACTACTTATTTGTAATATTTATATGAATGATTTATTTGTAATATTTATATGAATGATTTATTTGTAATATTTATATGAATGATTTATTTTCTGTTAATATTAAGTTAATATTATAAGGAAACTATAATTTCAGTATGAAAATATATCATTTAATTTTTCACTACTTATTTGTAATATTTATATGAATGATTTATTTGTAATATTTATATGAATGATTTATTTTCTATTTTTCACTACTTATTTGTAATACTTATATGAATGATTTATTTGTAATATTTATATGAATGATTTATTTTCTGTTAATATTAAGTTAATATTATAAGGAAACTATAATTTCAGTATGAAAATATATCATTTAATTTTTCACTACTTATTTGTAATATTTATATGAATGATTTATTTTCTATTTTTCACTACTTATTTGTAATATTTATATAAAAGATTTATTTGTAATATTTATATGAATGATTTATTTTCTATTTTTCACTACTTATTTGTAATATTTATATGAATGATTTATTTTCTATTTTTCACTACTTATAATAATATTTATATAAAAGATTTATTTTCTACGAAAAAAATTTAAAATAAAATATTGGTAAATGATTTTATGAAAAAGGTCTACCTAAGTTACTAATTGAAATAACTAAATGATAATCTCGTTTAAGAAGTAAATATCGAAATGTGAAATTTCCATACTATTTGACAAATGCGGGGTGTTACCTGAAATAAATTTAAAATAAAATATTAGTTATTGTATTAACAAGTTATTTATATGAATGATTTATTTGTAATATTTATATGAATGATTTATTTTCTATTTTTCACTACTTATTTGTAATATTTATATGAATGATTTATTTGTAATATTTATATGAATGATTTATTTGTAATATTTATATGAATGATTTATTTTCTGTTAATATTAAGTTAATATTATAAGGAAACTATAATTTCAGTATGAAAATATATCATTTAATTTTTCACTACTTATTTGTAATATTTATATGAATGATTTATTTGTAATATTTATATGAATGATTTATTTTCTATTTTTCACTACTTATTTGTAATACTTATATGAATGATTTATTTGTAATATTTATATGAATGATTTATTTTCTGTTAATATTAAGTTAATATTATAAGGAAACTATAATTTCAGTATGAAAATATATCATTTAATTTTTCACTACTTATTTGTAATATTTATATGAATGATTTATTTGTAATATTTATATGAATGATTTATTTTCTATTTTTCACTACTTATTTGTAATACTTATATGAATGATTTATTTGTAATATTTATATGAATGATTTATTTTCTGTTAATATTAAGTTAATATTATAAGGAAACTATAATTTCAGTATGAAAATATATCATTTAATTTTTCACTACTTATTTGTAATATTTATATGAATGATTTATTTGTAATATTTATATGAATGATTTATTTGTAATATTTATATGAATGATTTATTTTCTGTTAATATTAAGTTAATATTATAAGGAAACTATAATTTCAGTATGAAAATATATCATTTAATTTTTCACTACTTATTTGTAATATTTATATGAATGATTTATTTGTAATATTTATATGAATGATTTATTTTCTATTTTTCACTACTTATTTGTAATACTTATATGAATGATTTATTTTCTATTTTTCACTACTTATTTGTAATATTTATATGAATGATTTATTTTCTATTTTTCACTACTTATAATAATATTTATATAAAAGATTTATTTTCTACGAAAAAAATTTAAAATAAAATATTGGTAAATGATTTTATGAAAAAGGTCTACCTAAGTTACTAATTGAAATAACTAAATGATAATCTCGTTTAAGAAGTAAATATCGAAATGTGAAATTTCCATACTATTTGACAAATGCGGGGTGTGCATGACAGAAAACATTTATAGGAACTGCATGGGATTCTAAACTAAGGCAAAGCTAACTAAGCAAATTCATACTCCTAATGTTAGTTTCGTTTATTCCTGGTATCTGAGCTAAACTAAGGCCAGCAAACGGGCAAATATTTTTATATATTTGACTGTGAGCGCTTAGTATAAATAGCTTATTATTATGTATTGTTTGTTATTTATTCCTGGTTTTTGTACTGTTAGTTAGTTCAAATAGATAAATATGATAGCCTTTTATAGTTTTATCATATTTCTATACTAACATATTACAGTAACAGGAGAGCTATGCATACGAAGAACCTGTATTTAATATGAGTTCGTCTATGCATAACTCTACGAAAAATATATATTAATTGATGAAGCAAGTACTTTTATTAATATTTAAACATACATTTGCGTTAAATGGAATTATTTTAATTTCATATAACGAAACAATTATATACTTTTTAAATAATTGTATATAATTTAAAATTTAATGTAATGAAATG
>CAUIJX010000052.1:27500-28625 GCA_960531455.1 Urophora cardui
TTTATTTTCTATTTTTCACTACTTATTTGTAATATTTATATAAAAGATTTATTTGTAATATTTATATGAATGATTTATTTTCTATTTTTCACTACTTATTTGTAATATTTATATGAATGATTTATTTTCTATTTTTCACTACTTATAATAATATTTATATAAAAGATTTATTTTCTACGAAAAAAATTTAAAATAAAATATTGGTAAATGATTTTATGAAAAAGGTCTACCTAAGTTACTAATTGAAATAACTAAATGATAATCTCGTTTAAGAAGTAAATATCGAAATGTGAAATTTCCATACTATTTGACAAATGCGGGGTGTTACCTGAAATAAATTTAAAATAAAATATTAGTTATTGTATTAACAAGTTATTTATATGAATGATTTATTTGTAATATTTATATGAATGATTTATTTTCTATTTTTCACTACTTATTTGTAATATTTATATGAATGATTTATTTGTAATATTTATATGAATGATTTATTTGTAATATTTATATGAATGATTTATTTTCTGTTAATATTAAGTTAATATTATAAGGAAACTATAATTTCAGTATGAAAATATATCATTTAATTTTTCACTACTTATTTGTAATATTTATATGAATGATTTATTTGTAATATTTATATGAATGATTTATTTTCTATTTTTCACTACTTATTTGTAATACTTATATGAATGATTTATTTGTAATATTTATATGAATGATTTATTTTCTGTTAATATTAAGTTAATATTATAAGGAAACTATAATTTCAGTATGAAAATATATCATTTAATTTTTCACTACTTATTTGTAATATTTATATGAATGATTTATTTTCTATTTTTCACTACTTATTTGTAATATTTATATAAAAGATTTATTTGTAATATTTATATGAATGATTTATTTTCTATTTTTCACTACTTATTTGTAATATTTATATGAATGATTTATTTTCTATTTTTCACTACTTATAATAATATTTATATAAAAGATTTATTTTCTACGAAAAAAATTTAAAATAAAATATTGGTAAATGATTTTATGAAAAAGGTCTACCTAAGTTACTAATTGAAATAACTAAATGATAATCTCGTTTAAGAAGTAAATATCGAAATGTGAAATTTC
>CAUIJX010000053.1:0-20343 GCA_960531455.1 Urophora cardui
TTTTTGGCCTATAAAGTTGGTTTTTGGCCTAAAAGCACCGTGTCAAAGGTTTTTGGCCTATAAAGTTGGTTTAAAGTACTGTCCATGGTCAATGGTTTTTGGCCTATAAAGTTGGTTTTTGGCCTAAAAGCACTGTGTCAATGGTCAATGGTTTTTGGCCTATAAAGTACTGTCCATGGTCAATGGGTTTTGGCCTAAAAACACTGTCCATGGTCAATGGTTTTTGGCCTATAAAGTTGGTTTTTGGCCTAAAAGCACTGTCCATGGTCAATGGTTTTTGGCCTAACAGTACTTTATAGCCTAAAAACACTGTCCATGGTCAATGGTTTTTGGCCTATAAAGTTGGTTTTTGGCCTAAAAGCACTGTCCATGATGGTCAATGGTTTTTGGCCTATAAAGTACTGTCCATGGTCAATGGTTTTTGGCCTAAAAACACTGTCCATGGTCAATGGTTTTTGGCCTATAAAGTTGGTTTTTGGCCTAAAAGCACTGTCCATGCATGGTCAATGGTTTTTGGCCTATAAAGTTGGTTTTTGGCCTAAAAGCACTGTGTCAATGGTTTTTGGCCTATAAAGTTGGTTTTTGGCCTAAAAGCACTGTCCATGGTCAATGGTTTTTGGCCTATAAAGTACTGTCCATGGTCAATGGGTTTTGGCCTAAAAACACTGTCCATGGTCAATGGTTTTTGGCCTATAAAGTTGGTTTTTGACCTAAAAGCATGGACAATGGTTTTTGGCCTAAAAACACTGTCCATGGTCAATGGTTTTGGGCCTATAAAGTTGGTTTTTGGCCTAAAAGCAATGGTCAATGGTTTTTGGCCTAAAAGCAATGTCCATGGTCAATGGTTTTTGGCCTATAAAGTTGGTTTTTGGCCTAAAAGCACTGTCCATGGTCAATGGTTTTTGGCCTATAAAGTACTGTCCATGGTCAATGGTTTTTGGCCTATAAAGTACGTCAATGGTTTTTGGCCTATAAAGTACTGTCCATGGTCAATGGGTTTTGGCCTAAAACATGGTCAATGGTTTTTGGCCTATAAAGTTGGTTTTTGGCCTAAAAGCACTGTCCATGAATGGTTTTTGGCCTAAAAACACTGTCCATGTTGACCTAAAAGCACTGTCTGGTCAATGGTTTTTGGCCTATAAAGTTGGTTTTTGGCCTAAAAGCACTGTCCATGGTCAATGGTTTTTGGCCTATAAAGTACTGTCCATGGTCAATGGTTTTTGGCCTAAAAACACTGTCCATGGGGCCTAAAAGCACTGTCCATGGTCAATGGTTTTTGGCCTAAAAGCACTGTCCATGGTCAATGGTTTTTGGCCTAAAAGCACTGTTCATGGTCAATGGTTTTTGGCCTATAAAGTACTGTCCATGAATGGTTTTTGGCCTAAGTGCTTTATAGGCCCAAAACCATTGACCATGGACAGAACTTTCATGGACAGTACTTTATAGGCCAAAAACCATTGACCATGGACAGTGCTTTATAGGCCAAAAACCATTGACCATGAGGTCAAAAACCATTGACAGTACTTTATAGGCCCAAAACCATTGTCCATGGACAGTGCTTTATAGGCCAAAAACCATTGACCATAGACAGTACTTTATAGGCCCAAAACCATTGACACAGTACTTTATAGGCCCAAAACCATTGACCATGGACAGTACTTTATAGGCCAAAAACCATTGACCATGGACAGTACTTTATAGGCCCAAAACCATTGACCATGGACAGTACTTTATAGGCCCAAAACCATTGACCATGGACAGTACTTTATAGGCCCAAAACCATTGACCATGGACAGTACTTTATAGGCCCAAAACCATTGACCATGGACAGTACTTTATAGGCCAAAAACCATTGACCATGGACAGTACTTTATAGGCCCAAAACCATTGACCATGGACAGTACTTTATAGGCCCAAAACCATTGACCATGGACAGTACTTTATAGGCCCAAAACCATTGACCATGGACAGTACTTTATAGGCCCAAAACCATGGTCAATGGACAGTACTTTATAGGCCCAAAACCATTGACATATGTAGGAGTTACTTTGTTAAGTAATTACTTTCAATTATTTGTTAAATATTTTATCTTTTATTCTTTGAAATTTATGATTATCAAAAAAGTAAAATTTTGTATTATTAGATTTTGAATTCTCAACAAAAGATATCAACTTAAAATTTTTTTAATAAAATATAATAAATATAAGTACCAGTACTTTATAGGTCAAAAACCATTGACCATGGACAGTGCTTTATAGGCCCAAAACCATTGACCATGGACAGAACTTTCATGGACAGTACTTTATAGGCCAAAAACCATTGACCATGGACAGTGCTTTATAGGCCAAAAACCATTGACAGTACTTTATAGGCCCAAAACCATTGTCCATGGACAGTGCTTTATAGGCCAAAAACCATTGACCATAGACAGTACTTTATAGGCCCAAAACCATTGACACAGTACTTTATAGGCCCAAAACCATTGACCCATGGACAGTACTTTATAGGCCCAAAACCATTGACCATGGACAGTACTTTATAGGCCAAAAACTATTGACCATGGACAGTACTTTATAGGCCCAAAACCATTGACCATGGACAGTACTTTATAGGCCCAAAACCATTGACCATGGACAGTACTTTATAGGCCCAAAACCATTGACATGGACAGTACTTTATAGGCCAAAAACCATTGACCATGGACAGTACTTTATAGGCCAAAAACCATTGACCATGGACAGTACTTTATAGGCCCAAAACCATTCATGGACAGTACTTTATAGGCCCAAAACCATTGACCATGGACAGTACTTTACAGGCCCAAAACCATTGACCATGGACAGTACTTTATAGGCCCAAAACCATTGACCATGGACAGTACTTTATAGGCCCAAAACCATTGACCATGGACAGTACTTTATAGGCCCAAAACCATTGACCATGCATGCACAGTGCTTTATAGGCCCAAAACCATTGACCATGGACAGAACTTTCATGGACAGTACTTTATAGGCCAAAAACCATTGACCATGGACAGTGCTTTATAGGCCAAAAACCATTGACCATGAGGTCAAAAACCATTGACAGTACTTTATAGGCCCAAAACCATTGTCCATGGACAGTGCTTTATAGGCCAAAAACCATTGACCATAGACAGTACTTTGTAGGCCCAAAACCATTGACACAGTACTTTATAGGCCCAAAACCATTGACCATGGTTTTATAAGGTACTGTGTCAATGGTTTTGGGCCTATAAAGTACTGTCAATGGTTTTTGACCTATAAAGTACTGTCCATGGTCAATGATTTTGGGCCTATAAAGCACTGTCCATGGTCAATGGTTTTTGGCCTATAAAGTACATGGTCAATGGTTTTGGGCCTAAAAGCACTGTCCATGGTCAATGGTTTTATAAGGTACTGTGTCAATGGTTTTGGGCCTATAAAGTACTGTCAATGGTTTTTGACCTATAAAGTACTGTCCATGGTCAATGGTTTTGGGCCTATAAAGCACTGTCCATGGTCAATGGTTTTTGGCCTCATGGTCAATGGTTTTTGGCCTATAAAGTACTGTCCATGAAAGTTCTGTCCATGGTCAATGGTTTTGGGCCTATAAAGCACTGTCCATGGTCAATGGTTTTTGGCCTATAAAGTACTGTCAATGGTTTTTGACCTCATGGTCAATGGTTTTTGGCCTATAAAGTACTGTCCATGAAAGTTCTGTCCATGGGTCAATGGTTTTGGGCCTAAAAGCACTGTCTATGGTCAATGGTTTTTGGCCTATAAAGTACATGGTCAATGGTTTTGGGCCTAAAAGCACTGTCCATGGTCAATGGTTTTATAAGGTACTGTGTCAATGGTTTTGGGCCTAAAAGCACTGTCTATGGTCAATGGTTTTTGGCCTATAAAGTACTGTCCATCATGGTCAATGGTTTTGGGCCTATAAAGCACTGTCCATGAAAGTTCTGTCCATGGTCAATGGTTTTGGGCCTATAAAGCACTGTCCATGGTCAATGGTTTTTGGCCTATAAAGTACTGTCAATGGTTTTTGACCTCATGGTCAATGGTTTTTGGCCTATAAAGTACTGTCCATGAAAGTTCTGTCCATGGTCAATGGTTTTGGGCCTATAAAGTACTGTCCATTGACCATGGTTTTGGGCCTATAAAGTACTGTCCATGCATGGTCAATGGTTTTTGACCTCACGGTCAATGGTTTTTGGCCTATAAAGTACTGTCCATGAAAGTTCTGTCCATGGTCAATGGTTTTGGGCCTATAAAGCACTGTCCATGGTCAATGGTTTTTGGCCTATAAAGTACTGTCCATAAAACCATTGACCCATGGACAGAACTTTCATGGACAGTACTTTATAGGCCAAAAACCATTGACCATGAGGTCAAAAACCATTGACAGTACTTTATAGGCCAAAAACCATTGACCATGGACAGTGCTTTATAGGCCCAAAACCATTGACCATGGACAGAACTTTCATGGACAGTACTTTATAGGCCAAAAACCATTGACCATGAGGCCAAAAACCATTGACCATGGACAGTGCTTTATAGGCCCAAAACCATTGACCATGGACAGTACTTTATAGGTCAAAAACCATTGACAGTACTTTATAGGCCCAAAACCATTGACACAGTACCTTATAAAACCATTGACCATGGACAGTGCTTTTAGGCCCAAAACCATTGACCATGTACTTTATAGGCCAAAAACCATTGACCATGGACAGTGCTTTATAGGCCCAAAACCATTGACCATGGACAGTACTTTATAGGTCAAAAACCATTGACAGTACTTTATAGGCCCAAAACCATTGACACAGTACCTTATAAAACCATTGACCATGGACAGTGCTTTTAGGCCCAAAACCATTGACCATGTACTTTATAGGCCAAAAACCATTGACCATAGACAGTGCTTTATAGGCCCAAAACCATTGACCATGGACAGAACTTTCATGGACGCCCAAAACCATTGTCCATGGACAGTGCTTTATAGGCCAAAAACCATTGACCATAGACAGTGCTTTTAGGCCCAAAACCATTGACACAGTACTTTATAAGCCCAGAACTACTTTATAGGCCAAAAACCATTGACCATGGACAGTGCTTTTAGGCCCAAAACCATTGACCATGGACAGTACTTTATAGGCCAAAAACCATTGACCATGGACAGTACTTTATAGGCCCAAAACCATTGTCCATGGACAGTACTTTATATGCCAAAAACCATTGACCATGGACAGTACTTTATAGGCCAAAAACCATTGACCATAGACAGTGCTTTTAGGCCCAAAACCATTGACACAGTACTTTATAGGCCCAAAACCATTGACCATGGACAGTACTTTATAGGCCAAAAACCATTGACCATGGACAGTACTTTATAGGCCAAAAACCATTGACCATAGACAGTGCTTTTAGGCCCAAAACCATTGACACAGTACTTTATAGGCCCAAAACCATTGACCCATGGACAGTGTAATGACATTATCTACTTTATAACATAATACTGTTAATTTGTTTATAATTCAATTCCTTAAAAAATACCAAATAGGCCTCCAAAATAATTTATAAAATTTTCATTATTGTCATTAGAGTTGAGAAAATAAAAGATTGAATTTTGTTATTCTTAAAAAAAATAAAAAATAAATTATTTTTATTAAATTTTATAATTGGTGACCCCGATATATAAAAAAAAAACAAAAAATATAAAAGCGAAGTAACAATAATTAAAGCGATCACAGATGAAAGGACACTCATATCAACGAATGACCATACAACCACACATTTTTCGGTCAATCCATCTAAGTTCCGGCGTAACTGTGACGACCTTGTTTTGTTCCTTACATCATCAGAACCCCCAGCGTATTCTAATATCGACAACAACAACAATATTCGCAACAAAAATTTAAAAAAAAAAAAAAACTTCAATTTTATAAATTTTGCACAACCATCAACCAAATTTAACATTTACCGCAAAAAGAAGAATTTTAAGAAGCATCCAAGATTCAAAACTATCTATCGCATCAAATAAATTCAGCTACTTTCAACCAAACAATTCACAGAATCCGCAATCATATTCCGTTGCATTCTACATCGTCACTACTTAAAGAAATCTCAATTATCAGGTTTGGTCGTGAAATTACATCCAAATTGTAAGTGATTTAATACTCGTACATCTGTAATTTGAACCGTGAAACGCTGAATTTTCTAGAAATAAAGTGTTAGATTGTTTTATTTGTTTATGTCAATATTGCGAAGTCCAATTGTTACTAGGTATAGAAATTTAATTAATTCACAACAATCAAACATGCCTTTACCAACAGAACGAAATGATAACTTGTCAAACCCTCTTCAAACACAGAATATAAATTCTTCAAGTTTGAAGTTACCACCCTTTTATAACAAGTATCCACATCAATGGTTTGTTTTAGCTGAAACTCAGTTTCGTATCAAAAATATTACAAGCGAAAATTCTAAGTATGAATATCTTTTGGTAGCTCTATCACAGGATATGATGGCCACAGTTTTTGATGTCATACAGACTATTAATGATAGTTGGAATAGTTCAGACGCTACACCTTACACTACTTTAAAGGAAGCTCTCTTAGAAAGAAATTCCCTCAGTGAATCCCAACGCTTAGAATCTCTTCTATCTGATCTTGATATTGGTGATAGAAAACCATCAGAATTTTTTCGAACACTTCAACAAACTGCGGGGCCGTCAGATGCTTTTTCGGTCCAACTCATTACACAACTTTGGATTCGATTCAATAAATGAAATCATACTGTCAAGTAAACAAGGCCATATACAAGCAATATCTTCTTCAAAAATAGAAACAACTGATCACATTAGTCGTTTAGAAAAACAGATACAAACATTAAATGATGCTATACAAAAACTGAATGTTAGAAACAATTTTTCATTTCGGTCAAGGTCCAAACCTAGATCAAAATCAAGATCAAAAAATATGCCAGCAGATTTGTGTTGGTATCATGCAAAATTTTCTGATAAAGCAAATAAATGTATCCAACCTTGCAATTATTCAAAAAACCAGTAGACACTACTGTTAACGCGGCGTACAGTAACGTATTAACTTCTAGCCGCTTATTTGTTTTTGATCCAAATACTAAGTTGACATTTTTAGTTGATTCTGGTGCAGACATTAGTGCGATTCCAAAATCTTTTTGTTCAAAATTTTCTAAAATTCCAACACAAGTTCTTTCTGCAGCAAATGACACAAATATAGATGTTTTTGGGTCCAAACTATTTACCTTAACCTTAAATTTACGTCGAAATTTTCCACATTTATTTTACATTGCTGAAATCACAGAGCCAATCCTTGGTGCTGATTTCTTAAGCAAATACGGTCTTATAATAGACATTAAATCCCAAAAACTAATTGATCCAAAAACTAACATAAAGGTTACAGGAGTCCTTTCAAAATCACAATTTCCTACGCCAAAATTTTTTAACGTTGTTTCTAATTTGGGTGATATATTAAAAGATTTTCCAGCTCTTCTTAATGAAATCGATTTCAATCTCCTTGTTAAACATAATATTGTCCATCGTATCATTACAAAGAGTCATTTGCCTGTCCACAAAGCTAGACGACTTCATCCAGCAAAACTTAAGATTGCTAAAGAAGAGTTCGATTTTATGTGTCAAAAAGGAATCTGTCGTCCGTCTTCATCACCATGCTCGTCGCCTCTACACATGGCTCCTAAAGGTACCGATGATTGGAGACCTTGTGGCGATTTTAGGAAACTAAACGCCGTAACAACTCCAGACAGATATCCTATTCCGCATATTCAAGACATTTCCAATTTTCTTGAAGGTTGTACCATCTATTATATAAAAATGAATGTGTGTGTGTGTGTGTGTGTGTGTGTGTGTGTGTGTGTTATTTATGGACTCCCAAAGTAATCAACCGATCTTTATGAAATTTTCACAGTAGATTCATATGGTATATGCGCTGGTGATAGGGTATACAGACTTTCCGAAAAGTGGGAACTTCCCGGAATATAGGCCCAAAAGTGGACCCAGAGTGACCCAGCAAGTCTTTGAGCAATATTGATATCAAATGAAAGGTGCTGAGCAGGCCTTCAACATAGAGTTATTTTCATTGCGATGCCTAGGCCGGGTCCCGAGATATGGGTCAAAACGTGGACCCGGATGACCCCTGAATATTTCCGAGCAATATTGGTATCAAATGAAAGGTGCTGAGCAGGCCTTCAACATAGAGTTATTGTCATTGTGATGCCTAGGCCGGGTCCCGAGTTATGGGTCAAAACGTGGACCCGGATGACCCCTGAATATTTCCGAGCGAAATTTTTTAGCAAATGAAAGGTGTCGAGCAGGGCTTCAACATACAGATATTTTCATTGTTATTTTTTAAGTCGGTTTCTCAGAGATGGTTCAAGTAGTGGGCCCGGAAGGTGATGGATGGTCCCGGTAAAGGTAAAGGTAAAGGTAAAGGTAAAGGTAAAGGTAAAGGTAAAGGTAAAGGTAAAGGTAAAGGTAAAGGTGAAGGTGAAGGTGAAGGTGAAGGTAAAGGTGAAGGTAAAGGTAAAGGTAAAGGTAAAGGTAAAGGTAAAGGTAAAGGTAAAGGTAAAGGTAAAGGTAAAGGTAAAGGTAAAGGTAAAGGTAAAGGTAAAGGTAAAGGTAAAGGTAAAGGTAAAGGTAAAGGTAAAGGTAAAGGTAAAGGTAAAGGTAAAGGTAAAGGTAAAGGTAAAGGTAAAGATAAAGGTAAAGGTAAAGGTAAAGGTAAAGGTAAAGGTAAAGGTAAAGGTAAAGGTAAAGGTAAAGGTAAAGGTAAAGGTAAAGGTAAAGGTAAAGGTAAAGGTAAAGGTAAAGGTAAAGGTAAAGGTAAAGGTAAAGGTAAAGGTAAAGGTAAAGGTAAAGGTAAAGGTAAAGGTAAAGGTAAAGGTAAAGGTAAAGGTAAAGGTAAAGGTAAAGGTAAAGGTAAAGGTAAAGGTAAAGATAAAGGTAAAGGTAAAGTTAAAGGTAAAGGTAAAGGTAAAGGTAAAGGTAAAGTTAAAGGTAAAGTTAAAGGTAAAGGTAAAGGTAAAGGTAAAGGTAAAGGTAAAGGTAAAGGTAAAGGTAAAGGTAAAGGTAAAGGTAAAGGTAAAGGAAAAAGAAAGAGAAAGAGAAAGGGAAATGTAGATGGAAACCCTCATTATAACATAAAAACATTTTTCGTCGCTGCGAAGCGGGACGGGTATTTGCTAGTTTTCTCTAAAATAGATATTTGTCGCGCTTATCATCACATTCCTATATAGTCCGGGAGCCAGCTGGCATTTTGAGTGACACATTTTAAGAGAGCTAAGATTTTCAGGTAATGTTGCCCTCGTATTGCTAATAAACGAGGTGAACGTCAGCTGCCATGGTAGCGGTGGGTGTGGCTGCGGCAGCCATACAAAACCGCAAAATTTCGAAAAAAAAAAAAAAACTTATATTAAGAGCACTGAGACTTTGTGTGTACTTTGTTTTTGATGCAAGGAAACAGAAAAAACTAATCAGCTGACTTTGGGGTGGGGGGAAGTACGTCAGCTGCGCCCCCCAACATGTCAAAAATAGGCGAATTCTGAAGTCATATTAAGAGAGCTGAAATTTGAGGAGGTGATAGTAGACGGTACCAGTTTAACAAAAAAAAACGTCAGCTGCAGTTTCCGTGGTGGAAAAGTGCTCAGCTGGCGACCTAAAGATACGGCGCATCGTTATGGGCGCGGGCGCGATGCATGCTTTCACTGCATCAGCTGAGCACTTTTCCTCTGCGAAAACTTCAGCTGACAATTTTTATACTCAGCTGTACTAGTACACAGAGTATTATAGTTTTGATTTCCTAACGGTGGATTGTAACAGAATGAAATAATCGAGATAGATATAGACTTATATATATAAAAATGATCAGGGTGAAAAGAGAAATCGATTGAGCCATGTCCGTCCGTCTGTCCGTCTGTCCGTCCGTCCGTCTGTGAGCACGATAACTCGCGCAAAAATTGAAATATTTTGATGAAATTTGGAATGCAAGTTGGTATCAAGACGAGAACGCATGGTATTGAAAATGGGCGAAATCGGACCATGACCACGCCCACCTCACCTATATAGTAAAAATCCGAAATTTTGTATCTGAGTAACTAATAGAGCTGGAGTGATGAAATTTTACCCACGTGTTGAGCTCAGGCCCTTATGAAGAAATATGGTGAAATTTTGGAAAATGGGCGGTGCCACGCCCACTTATTAAGGGGCAAACATTGAAAGTTTTATGAGTCATAACTCAGAAACCGTTGAAGGTATATCGATGAAATTTGGTAGGCGTGATATACTTACTTAGGCAAATGTTTGGACGAAAAATTGCCAAAATCTTTTGACGACCACGCCCACTTTTATATATGGGTATTATAAAGTGGCCTAATAAAAACATTTTAAGCGATATCTCTGTCAAATATAAAGATATATCATTGAAATTTTATGGCAGGAGTCCAACTATGGACATAAAACAAAAAACACAAAAATTTTGGAAAATGGGCGTGGCACCGCCTCCTTTTAGAAGCAGGAATATACGAGATTTCTTAGCCCATAACTCGACAAATAATTGAGATATTATGACGAAACTTGGTGTGTACACTTTTATCACTTGTGGTAATAGACACGCAAAAATTTATTGAAATCGATTTATGACCACGCCTACTTTTTAACAAAGATATTTCTGAAACACCCTTTGGGAATTTTTAACGTGAAATCTTTGTAACTAGAACTCGTAAAGGAATGAAATTTTGCACAAATAATAATATTCATATACTTAGTTGGATAACTGATAAAAATTTTGGAAAATGGGCGTGGCTACGCCCACTTTATGCAGCACTCACTTTATATAAATTACAACGTGTTTCCATTAAACGCAAACAAACAATAAAAGCATATAGCTGAGTATCTAATTTTCGATTCCACTCGAACTTAGGCTTCCTTACTTGTTATTAATCAAATAGTGCGTACCTATATGCGCGCGCGCTACGACAATATCACGGAATCGGCTACTTCGCTCTCGTCGTTTGAAGCGTATTTTAATTGCCTTTCGAACGAGATACTGCTTGCGTTTGTCGCATTTGTAATTCCAGAGAAAATAATTTTTCAATGAAGTGATAACAAAAAAACACAAAATAACCGTTATCTAAAAAACCTAACTATACAAAAAATTAAAAAAAATAGTTCCAAGCTCAGCAGGTCAATTCTTATCCTCCCCCATTCCTGGTTTTCTTGTTTTTTTTTTTTGGCTGTAAACTAGCGTTAGTGGTGGGCGTGGATTACAACATATATGCTTTTAATTTTTCTGAAAGATGAGTCGTATAGTGGGACACCAATGTGCCAAATTTGGTTTCGGTAGGTCCATCCGTTTCCAAGAAATTGAGTTTTGTCCCACTCTCCATACAAATGAGACCAGTGTGCAAAGGACCCAATCCATCGTGAAATATGTACACAGTGAGAACTTTTGTTCTGTTTGTAGATTTCTGATTTTGAGAGACATGTGCACTTCAAAACATGTAATAAATGAGAAAGAAATAATGTTAAATGTTATTCCTAAATAAAGTTGTACAGAGGAACCGAATTTTTGTTGTTGAAATTTTACTCTGCCGGAAAATTTCTGGTTAAACACTTTCTATAAAAATAGCTAAATATAAATAATGGTACATCCGATTATTGCAAAGGTAGTCTTAAAATCTTCAAAATTAAATTATCTATAGGATACGGGGGCTAAATTTTTCTCCCCTATACAGCTTTTATGATTTTAGGACAGTCGAATCTGAAATTTCTATACAAAAATTCGATTTTTTGCCATTGTAACCAAACTACTTGACCAATTTTGAGTATGAAGGCAAAAAATATTTATTGGAACTGCTTTTACCAGCTGTCCTTATATGTCAAATCGCTAGGATGTCTAATAAATTTTTTTGATGAGGCTTATGTGAGCAAAGTATAGCATACTTATGTGGTTTTTTCTACATTTTAACTGATATCTCAGAATCTGGGTTTGCCAAAAAAAATGGAGATAATATTCAGCGTAAAATTTCGCTTTAGAAAAGTATTATTTTATTCTTGCTGATTATGTATTTAAATGGTTCGGTGGCGAACAGCTACCCCCTTCTGCCGGCGATGTTACAATCAAGGAAGAAAAAGAAATTACACCAGGTCACAATAGTTGCATCGTTTTATTATTATGTTATGCTATTTTTATGCATAATTATATATTATAATATATTATTTATTATGTTTTCCTACAGATGAGGACGAACGCATGGCTCGGATTCCGACGATCGACATGGACTCCAGCGACCACGAAAGCGTGCCAGGATTTGATGGCGATTATAAGGAATATTTGGAATAACATTATTGTATTTTTTTACATAAATGCTTAAATATTGAATTAAATAATAATTTAGTGGTCTATAACACAATTAAGCACGAGAGCGAAGGAGCCGATTCCGTGATATTGGCGTAGCGCGCGCGCATATAGGTACGCACTATTTGATTAATAACAAGTAAGGTAGCCTAAGTTCGAGTGGAATCGAACATTAGATACTCAGCTGTATGCTTTCATTGTTTGTTTGCGTTTGATAGAATCACGATGTATTTTATATAAAGCGAGTGCTGCATAAAGTGGGCGGTGCCACGCCCATTTTCCAAACATTTTTTTATTTTTTGTTTCCGGTCTATTGTAAAACTCATGTCACAAAATTTCAATGAATTATCTTTATATTTCACAGAGATATCGCTAAAAATGGTTTTATTAGGTCACTTTATAATACCCATATATAAAAGTGGGCGTGGTCGTCAACCGATTTTGGTAATTTTTCGTCCGCACATTTGGCTAAGTAAATATATCACGCGTACCAAATTTCATCGATATATCTTTAACGGATTCTGAGTTATGGCTTATAAAACTTTCAATATTTGCCCCTTAATAAGTGGGCGTGGCACCGCCCATTTTCCAAAATTTTAGTATTTTTTGTTTTATGTCCGTAGTTGGACTCCTGCCACAAAATCTCAGTGATAGATCTTTATATTTGACAGAGATATCGCTTAAAATGTTTTTATTAGGCCCCATTATAGTTCCCATATATAAAAGTGGGCGTGGCCGTCAACCGATTTTGATAACTTTTCGCCAAAACATTTGCCTAAGTAAGCAAATTACGCGTACCAAATTTCATCGATATATCTTCAACGGTTTCTGAGTTATGATATATAAAACTTTCAATGTTTGCACCTTAATAAGTGGGCGTGGCACCGCCCATTTTCCAAAATTTTTGTAGTTTTTGTTTTATGTCCGTAGTTGGACTCCTGCCACAGTGATAGATCTTTATATTTGACAGAGATATCGCTTAAAATGGTTTTATTAGGTCACTTTATAATACCCATATATAAAAGTGGGCGTGGCCGTAAACCGATTTTGATAATTCTTCGTCAAAACATTTGTCTATGTAAGCAAATTACGCATACCAAATTTCATCGATATATCTTCAACGGTTTCTGAGTTATGACATATACAACTTTCAATGTTTGACCCTTAATAAGTGGGCGTGGCACCGCCCATTTTCCAAAACTTCATCAAATTTCTTCATAAGGGCCTGAGCTCAATATGTGGGTAAAATTTTATCACTCTAGCTATTTTAGTGGCTGAGATACCAAATTTCCGATTTTTTCTATATAGGAAAAGTGGGCGTGGTCATGGTCCGATTTCGCCCATTTTCAATACCAACCGTCCCAGTCTCGATACCAACTTGCATTTCAAATTTCATCAAAATATCTCAATTTTTACGCGAGTTAGAGTGCGTACGGACGGACGGGCGGACGGACGGACGGACATGGCTCTATCGATTTCTCTTTTCACCCTGATCATTTTGATATATATAAGTCCATATCTATCTCGATTATTTCATTATGTTACAATCCACCGTTATGAAATCAAAATTATAATACTCTGTGTACTAGTACAGCTGAGTATAAAAATACATAGTTATTCGATATTAAGAAAGCTAAAACTTCGTAAACTAACAGTTATCAGTAAGATTTAAATGAGAAAAATTGTCAGCTGAAGTTTTCGCAGAGGAAAAGTGCTCAGCTGATGCAGTGAAAGCATGCATCGCGCCCGCGCCCATAACGATGCGCCGTATCTTTAGGTCGCCAGCTGAGCACTTTTCCACCACGGAAACTGCAGCTGACGTTTTTTTTTGTTAAACTGGTACCGTCTACTATCACCTCCTCAAATTTCAGCTCTCTTAATATGACTTCAGAATTCGCCTATTTTTGACATGTTGGGGGGCGCAGCTGACGTACTTCCCCCCACCCCAAAGTCAGCTGATTAGTTTTTTCTGTTTCCTTGCATCAAAAACAAAGTACACACAAAGTCTCAGTGCTCTTAATATAATTTTTTTTTTTTCGAAATTTTGCGGTTTTGGATGGCTGCCGCGGCCACACCCACCGCAAATGCGCCAGCTGACGTTCACTTCCTTTACCAGGAGTATTCAAAGAACTATTCTACAAAATCTTAGTGTTCTTAATATTGGTCGTCAAAAATGCCAGCTGGCTCCCGGACTAATAGCAGAAGAGGACATTTATAAAACAGCAATAATAACCCCTTTCGGCTTGTTCGAATTTCCGACTATGCCTTTTGGTCTACGAAATTCAGCGCAAACATTCCAACGTTTTATGCACCAAGTAGTCAGAGGTTTTGATTTTGTGTATGTTTATCTTGATGATATTTTAATCTTCAGTAAATCTCACGAGGAACACAAATCACATCTCCGTAGTCTTTTTGAGCGATTAGTTGAATATGGCCTCAGGGTTAAAGCTTCTAAATGTATCTTTGGAGTTAAAGAACTAATTTTTCTTGGTCATAAAATTTCTCTTAATGGTATTAGACCAATTGAAGAGAAAGTTAAAGCTATCTCGGATTTTCCAGCTCCTACATCAATCAAGCAATTACAAAGATTTCTAGGTATGATTAATTTCTATCATCGTTTTATTCAAAATCTTGCAAAAATTTTGTCTCCTTTATATTCACATCTTACAAATTTACAAAAGTTAAGTTCAAAAGGTAAAAAGTTTAATTGGTCCGATGAGTGTGAAACTGCATTCAAAACAGCAAAGTTAGCATTGTCAAATGCAACCTTATTGACATTTCCAAAAACAGATGCCCCAGTTTCTATCAGCACTGATGCTTCAAACATAGCATTAGGAGGTGTTTTACAGCAATTTGTTAATAATCAATGGCAGCCTTTGTCATTTTTCAGCAAAAAACTTAATCCAGCGCAAATTAAGTATTCCACTTTCGACAAGGAACTTTTAGCAGTTCATGAAGCAATTAAACATTTTCAACATTTTGTTGAGGGCAGGGATTTCTTTATTCTTACGGATCACAAACCACTCACAACAGCTCTTTTCACAAAAACTGAACGTTCTCCTAGGCAAGCCCGCCAATTAGATTTTATTTCTCAGTTCACTGGTGATATTCGGTATATAAAAGGTAGTGATAATACTGTTCCAGATACATTATCACGCCCAGGTATTGATACTATTAAGCTGGATATTCCTTATTTCGAAATTTTAGCGGAAGAGCAGAGAATCGATGAACAGTTAAAACACTTAACAACTTATCAATCGGAAAGTTCGTCTTACCAGTTGAGACAAATAGAATTTTCCCCTAATAAATCTCTTTGGTGTGATTTGTCTACAAACATATGCCGCCCTTATGTGCCATCCTCTGTTCGAAAGAGAATTTTTCATTTAATTCATGATATCTCCCACCCTAGCATTAGATCGACTCGCAAGAAAGTTACTAGTTTATAGTTTTGGCCTAAAATTAACAAGGACATAAATGAATGGTCTAAGCAATGTATACAATGCCAAAAATGTAAAGTTGGAAGACACACCAAATCCCAGTTAGGCACCAATTTCCAATTCCCCCAGGTCGATTCGAACATATACATGTAGACTTGGTAGGACCTTTACCACCATCGAATGGATACAGATATATTTTGACAATTGTCGATCGTTTTTCTAAGTGGCCAGAAGCGTACCCTTTAGAAGATATTGAGGCTAAAACTGTTGCTCAATGTTTAGTTAAGGAATATATTTCTAGATTTGGTGTACCTACACAAATTACCACAGATCAAGGTTCTCAATTTGAGTCCATTCTTTTTCGCGAACTTTGCAAACTTTTAGGCACTATAAGAACCAGAACTACATCCTACCATCCTCAAGCAAATGGGATGGTAGAACGATTTCATAGGACATTAAAAACTTCCATTAAATGTTCTAACAATTCAGTTCATTGGACCGAAGAGTTGCCATTAATTTTGTTGGGTCTTCGGTCCACTTTTAAAGAAGAAATCCGTGCTACACCAGCTGAAATGTTATATGGAGAAAATATTAAGGTTCCAGGAGCAATTTTTTCCACTCCACATAACAAGACGGATGTTGATCCCCTAAATTTTGTGAACAAAATTCGTGAGCATTTTGATAACATTCGCTTAGAAGAAAAACAACATATTCTTAAAACGTCGTATATTCCAACTGATTTAAAGTCGTGTTCGCATGTTTTTGTTCGAATAGACAGATTGAAGAAAAGTTTGGAATCTCCGTATGAAGGTCCTTTTCCTGTGATAAGACGTTTCCGAAAGACATTCTTGGTTAGAAAAAACAATAATAATATAAATATTTCCATCGATAGGCTAAAGCCAGCCTATATTTTTTCGGAAAACAAAAAGAAGGTTGTAAATTTCAAATTATGATCTTTGTATTCTTATTTTTGGAGGGGGGGGGGCAATGTAATGACATTATCTACTTTATAACATAATACTGTTAATTTGTTTATAATTCAATTCCTTAAAAAATACCAAATAGGCCTCCAAAATAATTTATAAAATTTTCATTATTGTCATTAGAGTTGAGAAAATAAAAGATTGAATTTTGTTATTCTTAAAAAAAATAAAAAATAAATTATTTTTATTAAATTTTATAATTGGTGACCCCGATATATAAAAAAAAAACAAAAAATATAAAAGCGAAGTAACAATAATTAAAGCGATCACAGATGAAAGGACACTCATATCAACGAATGACCATACAACCACACATTTTTCGGTCAATCCATCTAAGTTCCGGCGTAACTGTGACGACCTTGTTTTGTTCCTTACATCATCAGAACCCCCAGCGTATTCTAATATCGACAACAACAACAATATTCGCAACAAAAATTTAAAAAAAAAAAAAAACTTCAATTTTATAAATTTTGCACAACCATCAACCAAATTTAACATTTACCGCAAAAAGAAGAATTTTAAGAAGCATCCAAGATTCAAAACTATCTATCGCATCAAATAAATTCAGCTACTTTCAACCAAACAATTCACAGAATCCGCAATCATATTCCGTTGCATTCTACATCGTCACTACTTAAAGAAATCTCAATTATCAGGTTTGGTCGTGAAATTACATCCAAATTGTAAGTGATTTAATACTCGTACATCTGTAATTTGAACCGTGAAACGCTGAATTTTCTAGAAATAAAGTGTTAGATTGTTTTATTTGTTTATGTCAATATTGCGAAGTCCAATTGTTACTAGGTATAGAAATTTAATTAATTCACAACAATCAAACATGCCTTTACCAACAGAACGAAATGATAACTTGTCAAACCCTCTTCAAACACAGAATATAAATTCTTCAAGTTTGAAGTTACCACCCTTTTATAACAAGTATCCACATCAATGGTTTGTTTTAGCTGAAACTCAGTTTCGTATCAAAAATATTACAAGCGAAAATTCTAAGTATGAATATCTTTTGGTAGCTCTATCACAGGATATGATGGCCACAGTTTTTGATGTCATACAGACTATTAATGATAGTTGGAATAGTTCAGACGCTACACCTTACACTACTTTAAAGGAAGCTCTCTTAGAAAGAAATTCCCTCAGTGAATCCCAACGCTTAGAATCTCTTCTATCTGATCTTGATATTGGTGATAGAAAACCATCAGAATTTTTTCGAACACTTCAACAAACTGCGGGGCCGTCAGATGCTTTTTCGGTCCAACTCATTACACAACTTTGGATTCGATTCAATAAATGAAATCATACTGTCAAGTAAACAAGGCCATATACAAGCAATATCTTCTTCAAAAATAGAAACAACTGATCACATTAGTCGTTTAGAAAAACAGATACAAACATTAAATGATGCTATACAAAAACTGAATGTTAGAAACAATTTTTCATTTCGGTCAAGGTCCAAACCTAGATCAAAATCAAGATCAAAAAATATGCCAGCAGATTTGTGTTGGTATCATGCAAAATTTTCTGATAAAGCAAATAAATGTATCCAACCTTGCAATTATTCAAAAAACCAGTAGACACTACTGTTAACGCGGCGTACAGTAACGTATTAACTTCTAGCCGCTTATTTGTTTTTGATCCAAATACTAAGTTGACATTTTTAGTTGATTCTGGTGCAGACATTAGTGCGATTCCAAAATCTTTTTGTTCAAAATTTTCTAAAATTCCAACACAAGTTCTTTCTGCAGCAAATGACACAAATATAGATGTTTTTGGGTCCAAACTATTTACCTTAACCTTAAATTTACGTCGAAATTTTCCACATTTATTTTACATTGCTGAAATCACAGAGCCAATCCTTGGTGCTGATTTCTTAAGCAAATACGGTCTTATAATAGACATTAAATCCCAAAAACTAATTGATCCAAAAACTAACATAAAGGTTACAGGAGTCCTTTCAAAATCACAATTTCCTACGCCAAAATTTTTTAACGTTGTTTCTAATTTGGGTGATATATTAAAAGATTTTCCAGCTCTTCTTAATGAAATCGATTTCAATCTCCCTGTTAAACATAATATTGTCCATCGTATCATTACAAAGAGTCATTTGCCTGTCCACAAAGCTAGACGACTTCATCCAGCAAAACTTAAGATTGCTAAAGAAGAGTTCGATTTTATGTGTCAAAAAGGAATCTGTCGTCCGTCTTCATCACCATGCTCGTCGCCTCTACACATGGCTCCTAAAGGTACCGATGATTGGAGACCTTGTGGCGATTTTAGGAAACTAAACGCCGTAACAACTCCAGACAGATATCCTATTCCGCATATTCAAGACATTTCCAATTTTCTTGAAGGTTGTACCATCTATTATATAAAAATGAATGTGTGTGTGTGTGTGTGTGTGTGTGTGTGTGTTATTTATGGACTCCCAAAGTAATCAACCGATCTTTATGAAATTTTCACAGTAGATTCATATGGTATATGCGCTGGTGATAGGGTATACAGACTTTCCGAAAAGTGGGAACTTCCCGGAATATAGGCCCAAAAGTGGACCCAGAGTGACCCAGCAAGTCTTTGAGCAATATTGATATCAAATGAAAGGTGCTGAGCAGGCCTTCAACATAGAGTTATTTTCATTGCGATGCCTAGGCCGGGTCCCGAGATATGGGTCAAAACGTGGACCCGGATGACCCCTGAATATTTCCGAGCAATATTGGTATCAAATGAAAGGTGCTGAGCAGGCCTTCAACATAGAGTTATTGTCATTGTGATGCCTAGGCCGGGTCCCGAGTTATGGGTCAAAACGTGGACCCGGATGACCCCTGAATATTTCCGAGCGAAATTTTTTAGCAAATGAAAGGTGTCGAGCAGGGCTTCAACATACAGATATTTTCATTGTTATTTTTTAAGTCGGTTTCTCAGAGATGGTTTCAAGTAGTGGGCCCGGAAGGTGATGGATGGTCCCGGTAAAGGTAAAGGTAAAGGTAAAGGTAAAGGTAAAGGTAAAGGTAAAGGTAAAGGTAAAGGTAAAGGTAAAGGTAAAGGTAAAGGTAAAGGTGAAGGTGAAGGTGAAGGTGAAGGTAAAGGTGAAGGTAAAGGTAAAGGTAAAGGTAAAGGTAAAGGTAAAGGTAAGGTAAAGGTAAAGGTAAAGGTAAAGGTAAAGGTAAAGGTAAAGGTAAAGGTAAAGGTAAAGGTAAAGGTAAAGGTAAAGGTAAAGGTAAAGGTAAAGGTAAAGGTAAAAGGTAAAGGTAAAGGTAAAGGTAAAGGTAAAGGAAAGAGTAAAGGTAAAGGTAAAGGTAAAGGTAAGGTAAAGTAAAGGTAAAGGTAAAGGTAAAGGTAAAGGTAAAGTAAAGGTAAAGGTAAAGGTAAAGGTAAAGGTAAAGGTAAAGGTAAAGGTAAAGGTAAAGGTAAAGGTAAAGGTAAAGGTAAAGGTAAAGGTAAAGGTAAAGGTAAAGGTAAAGGTAAAGGTAAAGGTAAAGGTAAAGGTAAAGGTAAAGTAAAG
>CAUIJX010000054.1:7500-12500 GCA_960531455.1 Urophora cardui
ATAATAATAATAATAATAATAATAATAATAACAATAATAATAATAATAATAATAATAATAATAATAATAATAATAATAATAATAATAATAATAATAATAATAATAATAATAATAATAATAATAATAATAATAATAATAATAATAATAATAATAATAATAATAATAATAATAATAATAATAATAATAATAATAATAATAATAATAATAATAATAATAATAATAATAATAATAATAATAATAATAATAATAATAATAATAATAATAATAATAATAATAATAATAATAATAATAATAATAATAATAATAATAATAATAATAATAATAATAATAATAATAATAATAATAATAATAATAATAATAATAATAATAATAATAATAATAATAATAATAATAATAATAATAATAATAATAATAATAATAATAATAATAATAATAATAATAATAATAATAATAATAATAATAATAATAATAATAATAATAATAATAATAATAATAATAATAATAATAATAATAATAATAATAATAATAATAATAATAATAATAATAATAATAATAATAATAATAATAATAATAATAATAATAATAATAATAATAATAATAATAATAATAATAATAATAATAATAATAATAATAATAATAATAATAATAATAATAATAATAATAATAATAATAATAATAATAATAATAATAATAATAATAATAATAATAATAATAATAATAATAATAATAATAATAATAATAATAATAATAATAATAATAATAATAATAATAATAATAATAATTTTTAAGGATTTTCAGAACACTTCCCAACAGTTTTCAAGATAAATGTCATACCACTACAATAGTTATCTGTCATCGGTGAGTTGTTAGTTATATCATCATCGAACACACACGTGTTTCTCGTGGGTAACTGAGCTACTGTAATTGCATAAAGTCTTTTTATAAGTGTATATCTCAATATATTGTTACTAAATATACGCTAACCAAATACATACTACAGCATTAAACCTACAAAGTGTCGTCATTTGTTTATGGAAGAAATTCCTGGCATACCTCTCCATACATAACCTCGAAACATTTGGCATCCCTTGCGGGGAGTGACAAACGCACGAAATCATCCATTGTTCAGTTCATCAGGAAATTTCATTATATACAGAGACACTTCTGTCTTAAAGTATACCTGAAAATAATTTTATCAGAAGCCCCTCATTGAACCGTATTATTGGAATACGCACGTAAGTAGACACATGAACGCTGGTGATAACGTCGCGATTGGTTGTTCACTTGGATACGTACCCACTACCGTTGGAGCATTACGTTGGCGAACTTTGTATGTTAAAGGCTGAGACATTGGCAAAACTGGCATTTCTGTCAATCACGTCAACTCACCTGTCATCTCTTTTCAACGTATTGACACTATACGACTAAAACTGAATTAATAGGAGTGATTGGCAATTCCGTTTTTGTTTACATTTTTGTATTTTTCCTTGCAAGAAGTGTGTATCGAACAATAATTCAACAAAAATGCAAGTTCAATTAACAAAAATACAGGCGCTCGCTTTGCGCATTAACAATTTCATGACAAATACACGAAAGGTGGCAAAAGAACGGCGATCCACAGGTTATCTAACTGCACGAAAAACATTATTGGAATCGTATTGGACGGAGTACAACACTTGTTATGAGGAACTCACTGTGTTTGTTGCGACTAGTGAAAAGAATGTGGATACTGCCGCGGCAAAAGAATACTTGCGAAAAGACGAACATTCCACGGTAGAAATGATATATATGAAAAGGGTTTTTACCGGGTAGAAATCCATCTCTAGCCATCATGGCTATCTTTAGATGAGCAACACTGGCCACAACATGATATCAACCTACCTGAAAACCTCCCAGAATGTAAAGAAGTCACGGCGTGCACAATGAAAGTACAAAATCAAGACTGGCTTAATAAAATTCTTACAAAGTTTTCCAGCCTCGATAAACTCATCGCCGTAATTGGATGGTGTTTGCGCTTTATTAATAAATGTCGAAAGAAATCGAATATTATTGAATCGTTTTGCACTTGGCCCGAACGATACAAAGCTCTCAAGATGCTGGTCGTCATGACCCAACAAGCTGAGTTTCCTTATGAAATATCAGCTCTACAACAACAACAACTAGTTTCATCAAAAGGTACCTTGAGGAAGCTGAATCTGACACTGGATTCCGAAAATATCATGCGGTTGCGCGGGCGTTTGCAACAAGCAAATGTGGCCTTCAACGAGAGATGTCCTATGGTGATGCTCAAAAAGCACGCGCTTACGTCCTTAATTGTGCGCCACGCTCATATTCGATGTCTTCATGGAGGCACGCAAGCCACACTAGGTTACGTGAGACGGCAATTTTGGGTCATCGATGGGCGTACGGAAGTAAAGCGCGTAATCCGCAATTGTGTCAAATGCTTTCGACATACATGTACACCGCAAAATCAACTAATGGGCGATCTTCCCGCAGCGCGTTGCAATGTATCATTTCCGTTCATGCATACTGGTGTTGATTACGCTGGACCATTCAATATACGAGCAACAAAAGGGGAAGGGCATAAGAGTTATAAAGGATATGTGGCATTGTTCGTCTGTCTCGCCTCCAAAGGCATTCATCTTGAACTAGTTAGTGACTTGACAACGCAAGCGTTCATTCATGCATTGGAGCGCTTTGTAGCTGCACGCGGTATATGCTCAGATTTGTATAGTGACAGAGGTACTAAATTTGTTGGTGCCGACGCGTTTATGAAAAAAGAACATGACGAATTTCGAAAACAACTCGGATCTGCTGCCATGTTTGCATCGCAGACTGGTATAAACTGGCACTTTATACCCCCCGGGGCCCCAAACTTTGGAGGGCTTTGGGAAGCGGGGGTCAAGAGCATGAAAACCTTGCTGAAACGCACCATCAATACAACAACCCTTACGTTCGAAGAATTTTACACCATACTGAAGAGAATTGAATCGTGTTTAAACTCCAGGCCACTTGCAGCACTTTCCGATGATCCTACTGATTTAGCTGCATTGACGCCAGGTCATATGCTAATTGGGCGTGCCATTACCAGTATACCCGAACCTAACCTTTTAGATACAAAACCTGGGGTTTTATGTCGCTGGAGACAACTAAGCCAGATGTATCAGGATTTCTGGCGTAGATGGTCGGCAGAGTACTTACATTCTTTACAGGTCCGTTCGAAATGGCACAAAGAACAACGAAATGTCAAGGTGGGAGAACTTGTGATTGTTAGAGACGAAAAAACACCCCCGACTCAATGGATAATGGGTCGGATTATAGACACCCATCCGGGTTCCGATGGACTGGTCCGCGTCGACACTAAAAACCGCAACTACAACACTAAAACGGCCAATTTCAAAGATATCGGTGCTACCTATTCCTACTGAACTCTCCGAGCCTGCGAAATAGGTCCGAAACGGTGGGCGGTGAGCATCATGCTTTCGTCACACTATGACGAGGTGGGCGGGAATGTTAAGTATTTTCAGAACACTTCCCAACAGTTTTCAAGATAAATGTCATACCACTACAATAGTTATCTGTCATCGGTGAGTTGTTAGTTATATCATCATCGAACACACACGTGTTTCTCGTGGGTAACTGAGCTACTGTAATTGCATAAAGTCTTTTTATAAGTGTATATCTCAATATATTGTTACTAAATATACGCTAACCAAATACATACTACAGCATTAAACCTACAAAGTGTCGTCATTTGTTTATGGAAGAAATTCCTGGCATACCTCACCATACATAACCTCGAAACAATAATAATAATAATAATAATAATAATAATAATAATAATAATAATAATAATAATAGTAATAATAGTAATAATAATAATGATAATAATAATAGTAATAATAATAATAATAATAATAATAATAATAATAATAATAATAATAATAATAATAGTAATAATAGTAATAATAATAATGATAATAATAATGATAATAATAATAATAATAATAATAATAATAATAATAATAATAATAATAATAATAATAATAATAATAATAATAATAATAATAATAATAATAATAATAATAATAATAATAATAATAATAATAATAATAATAATAATAATAATAATAATAATAATAATAATAATAATAATAATAATAATAATAATAATAATAATAATAATAATAATAATAATAATAATAATAATAATAATAATAATAATAATAATAATAATAATAATAATAATAATAATAATAATAATAATAATAATAATAATAATAATAATAATAATAATAATAATAATAATAATAATAATAATAATAATAATAATAATAATAATAATAATAATAATAATAATAATAATAATAATAATAATAATAATAATAATAATAATAATAATAATAATAATAATAATAATAATAATAATAATAATAATAATAATAATAATAATAATAATAATAATAATAATAATAATAATAATAATAATAATAATAATAATAATAATAATAATAATAATAATAATAATAATAATAATAATAATAATAATAATAATAATAATAATAATAACAAGTAAGGAAGCCTAAGTTCGAGTAGAATCGAACATTAGATACTCAGCTGTATGCTTTCATTGTTTGTTTGCGTTTGTTCGATATAGGGTGTATTTTATATGACACGAGTGCTGCATAAACAGGGCGCAGCCACGCCCATTTTCAAAATTTGTATCAATCATCCAAATAAGCATATAAATATTATTGTTAGTGCAAAATTGCATCCCTCTATGACTTTTAGTTACCCGAGCTTCTCTCCCAATTCGAGGTGTGCTCCTTTTTGTTTTTTCCTACTAATTGGGTGGACCTACAGTTTTATGCCGGCTCCGAACGGCGAATGCATTTTTTGTGAGAAGCTTTTTCATGGCAGAAATACTCTCGGAGGGTATGCCGCCCACTGCCGAGAGGTGACCGCTGCTCTTAAAAAACCCAATAATTGGATTTTTACTA
>CAUIJX010000055.1:0-33774 GCA_960531455.1 Urophora cardui
ACTTTCTGATACTCTGGTAGTACTGGGTGATTTTAACCTCCCGAGCATATATTGGAACGTTAATGACTCGGATATTGTACCTGTTTCTTCTAAAGATAATCACATTTTTTTCCTTGAAGAAATGGCTGAACTCTGCCTCAACCAAATAAACTTGAATTCAAATAAATTTGGCAGGATATTAGACCTAGTATACGTTAATGATATTCCGAACTTCTCCCTAAATCGGTGTGACCCTCTAGTTCTTCCGGAGGATGTTTATCATCCTGCTATTGAGTTCTCTTATGAAGTTATTAACGAAAATGGAACTAAAAATTATTTCAGTTCTAGTGATCAATTTGTTTTTGCAAAGGCGAACTTCAAGAAAATAAATAAAGAGTTGTCGCGCTTTCCCTGGCCAAACTATGTAGATGATATTGACCTTTGTGTTGAACATTTCAATAACACCATCTATAACCTATTTCTAAAGTATGTTCCTAAACGCAGGGTCAATGAAGAACAAACACAGTTATGGTTCACCAAAGAGCTTAAAAAATTAAAAAATAAAAGTCACGCTTTTTTAAGCTATACAAAAAATCTGGTCTTCATAGAGATTACGTCAAGTACTCAGTCTTGCGGCATAGATACATGGCATTAAACAAAAAATGTTACAAATCATACTTATGCAAAATGAAGAAAAAACTGGTTCACGATCCCAAATCATTCTATAACTTCGTCAACTCAAAACGTAGAGTTCATAGTTTTCCGTCCGCCATGAATTATAATAACACTGCGTCTTCTGATAGCCAACTTATTGCTAACATGTTCGCAAAATTTTTTAGTTCGAATTATTCTATGGACTCTCCTAAAAGTACTGATTATCCGTTTAGACTTACCCCATCCAATTTAACTCATGTCTCAGTTATATCTCCGGAAGTAGTCTTAAATTCATTAAAAACCTTAAAAGATTCATTTAGATCTGGACCGGATTTCATTCCGGCTTGCTTTCTTAAAAAGGGTGCTGTAAATATTTACAAGCCCCTAACATCCTTATTTAACTTGTCTCTAAAAAAAGGTGTTTTCCCATTAGTTTGGAAGGAATCTTTTATAATACCCCTACACAAAAATGGCAGTAGGTCTTCTATTGAAAATTATCGAGGCATAGCCAAGCTGTCAGCGGTTCCAAAATTATTTGAAGCAATCATTGTTAATTATCTGAAGTACTCTATTTCCTCATCAATATCGCCATCTCAACATGGGTTTTCTACTGGAAAATCTACCACAACTAATTTATTGCAGTTCACAACTTATGTTTCAAATGGATTTAGAGAAAATGCTGACACAGATGTAATTTACACGGATTTTAGTAAAGCTTTTGACAAAGTATGTCATTCATTGCTCATCCGTAAACTAGGTCTAATAGGTCTTCAACCCAGTTTTATTCGATGGATATCTTCATACCTACATGGTAGAACTCAAAAAGTTATTTTCAAAAATTGTTCTTCCGATGTCATTTTCGTTCCTTCGGGCGTTCCCCAAGGAAGCCACCTTGGGCCAATTCTGTTCCTGCTATTCATTGATGATATTTCGTCTGTAATAAAACATTCTAAGATCTTATTATATGCTGATGATGTAAAACTATTTAAATCATTTTCCTCTATAGAAGATAGATCTTTCTTACAAGCAGATCTTAACAACCTTGTTCATTGGTGTAAAGCAAACTACATGCCGCTAAACTTAAAAAAATGTAAAGTTATGTGCTTTTCTCGTAGAACAGTACAACCAGCTTCTTATAAAATATCACAGCATAATCTAGATCAGGTAACTAATTTTATCGATCTTGGCGTCACAATGGACTCCAAACTCACCTTTAACCTCCATATAAACTCCACTGTCAACAAAGCTAAAGCTGTCTTTGCATTTATAAAGCGATGGTCTAAGGAGTTCAATGATCCTTACGTCACAAAAGCTCTATTTACAAGCTTAGTTAGACCTATCTTGGAATACGCATCTATTATTTGGAATCCCCACTACCAGTGTTTTTCAGATAAAATAGAATCTGTCCAAAAGCAGTTCCTGCTTTTTGCTTTGCGGAACTTTCGTTGGGACTCAGATTACATTCTTCCACCTTACACTTCTCGTTTAAAACTCATTAATTTGCCTTCACTTTCTAGTCGTAGAGAGATGCTTGGTATAGTTTTTATGGTTAAATTAATCACTGGACTTATAAATAGCCCATGCCTTCTAAGTGAGTTATATTTTAACGTTCCATGTAGAGTATCGAGGCATTTCAAGCCACTATTTGTGAAACCTTGCAAAACAAATTTCGAATTAAATGAACCATTCCGCCGCTTATGCCATGACTTTAATAATCACTCCAGCACGTTTGACACTTCAGACTCGCTTTTTATTATAAAAAAAATAGTTCTAGCCTCACTTAATAAATGATATACAATCAGCTGATGAATTTTGTTCTGTAGCTGAATAGTTTTAGATCTCGACACCTAACAAACCCCTTCCTGTACGACTCGGCACAAAAAAAAAAAAAAACAAAAAAAAACATATCCGTGCGTCATGCGGATTGGCGCCCCTCGCGTCGGTCGGGCGGGGTATGGAGGGTAAACCGTTGGGTATTATTATTATTATTATTATTATTATTATTATTATTATTATTATTATTATTATTATTATTATTATTATTATTATTATTATTATTATTATTATTATTATTATTATTATTATTATTATTATTATTATTATTATTATTATTATTATTATTATTATTATTATTATTATTATTATTATTATTATTATTATTATTATTATTATTATTATTATTATTATTATTATTATTATTATTATTATTATTATTATTATTATTATTATTATTATTATTATTATTATTATTATTATTATTATTATTATTATTATTATTATTATTATTATTATTATTATTATTATTATTATTATTATTATTATTATTATTATTATTATTATTATTATTATTATTATTATTATTATTATTATTATTATTATTATTATTATTATTATTATTATTATTATTATTATTATTATTATTATTATTATTATTATTATTATTATTATTATTATTATTATTATTATTATTATTATTATTATTATTATTATTATTATTATTATTATTATTATTATTATTATTATTATTATTATTATTATTATTATTATTATTATTATTATTATTATTATTATTATTATTATTATTATTATTATTATTATTATTATTATTATTATTATTATTATTATTATTATTATTATTATTATTATTATTATTATTATTATTATTATTATTATTATTATTATTATTATTATTATTATTATTATTATTATTATTATTATTATTATTATTATTATTATTATTATTATTATTATTATTATTATTATTATTATTATTATTATTATTATTATTATTATTATTATTATTATTATTATTATTATTATTATTATTATTATTATTATTATTATTATTATTATTATTATTATTATTATTATTATTATTATTATTATTATTATTATTATTATTATTATTATTATTATTATTATTATTATTATTATTATTATTATTATTATTATTATTATTATTATTATTATTATTATTATTATTATTATTATTATTATTATTATTATTATTATTATTATTATTATTATTATTATTATTATTATTATTATTATTATTATTATTATTATTATTATTATTATTATTATTATTATTATTATTATTATTATTATTATTATTATTATTATTATTATTATTATTATTATTATTATTATTATTATTATTATTATTATTATTATTATTATTATTATTATTATTATTATTATTATTATTATTATTATTATTATTATTATTATTATTATTATTATTATTATTATTATTATTATTATTATTATTATTATTATTATTATTATTATTATTATTATTATTATTATTATTATTATTATTATTATTATTATTATTATTATTATTATTATTATTATTATTATTATTATTATTATTATTATTATTATTATTATTATTATTATTATTATTATTATTATTATTATTATTATTATTATTATTATTATTATTATTATTATTATTATTATTATTATTATTATTATTATTATTATTATTATTATTATTATTATTATTATTATTATTATTATTATTATTATTATTATTATTATTATTATTATTATTATTATTATTATTATTATTATTATTATTATTATTATTATTATTATTATTATTATTATTATTATTATTATTATTATTATTATTATTATTATTATTATTATTATTATTATTATTATTATTATTATTATTATTATTATTATTATTATTATTATTATTATTATTATTATTATTATTATTATTATTATTATTATTATTATTATTATTATTATTATTATTATTATTATTATTATTATTATTATTATTATTATTATTATTATTATTATTATTATTATTATTATTATTATTATTATTATTATTATTATTATTATTATTATTATTATTATTATTATTATTATTATTATTATTATTATTATTATTATTATTATTATTATTATTATTATTATTATTATTATTATTATTATTATTATTATTATTATTATTATTATTATTATTATTATTATTATTATTATTATTATTATTATTATTATTATTATTATTATTATTATTATTATTATTATTATTATTATTATTATTATTATTATTATTATTATTATTATTATTATTATTATTATTATTATTATTATTATTATTATTATTATTATTATTATTATTATTATTATTATTATTATTATTATTATTATTATTATTATTATTATTATTATTATTATTATTATTATTATTATTATTATTATTATTATTATTATTATTATTATTATTATTATTATTATTATTATTATTATTATTATTATTATTATTATTATTATTATTATTATTATTATTATTATTATTATTATTATTATTATTATTATTATTATTATTATTATTATTATTATTATTATTATTATTATTATTATTATTATTATTATTATTATTATTATTATTATTATTATTATTATTATTATTATTATTATTATTATTATTATTATTATTATTATTATTATTATTATTATTATTATTATTATTATTATTATTATTATTATTATTATTATTATTATTATTATTATTATTATTATTATTATTATTATTATTATTATTATTATTATTATTATTATTATTATTATTATTATTATTATTATTATTATTATTATTATTATTATTATTATTATTATTATTATTATTATTATTATTATTATTATTATTATTATTATTATTATTATTATTATTATTATTATTATTATTATTATTATTATTATTATTATTATTATTATTATTATTATTATTATTATTATTATTATTATTATTATTATTATTATTATTATTATTATTATTATTATTATTATTATTATTATTATTATTATTATTATTATTATTATTATTATTATTATTATTATTATTATTATTATTATTATTATTATTATTATTATTATTATTATTATTATTATTATTATTATTATTATTATTATTATTATTATTATTATTATTATTATTATTATTATTATTATTATTATTATTATTATTATTATTATTATTATTATTATTATTATTATTATTATTATTATTATTATTATTATTATTATTATTATTATTATTATTATTATTATTATTATTATTATTATTATTATTATTATTATTATTATTATTATTATTATTATTATTATTATTATTATTATTATTATTATTATTATTATTATTATTATTATTATTATTATTATTATTATTATTATTATTATTATTATTATTATTATTATTATTATTATTATTATTATTATTATTATTATTATTATTATTATTATTATTATTATTATTATTATTATTATTATTATTATTATTATTATTATTATTATTATTATTATTATTATTATTATTATTATTATTATTATTATTATTATTATTATTATTATTATTATTATTATTATTATTATTATTATTATTATTATTATTATTATTATTATTATTATTATTATTATTATTATTATTATTATTATTATTATTATTATTATTATTATTATTATTATTATTATTATTATTATTATTATTATTATTATTATTATTATTATTATTATTATTATTATTATTATTATTATTATTATTATTATTATTATTATTATTATTATTATTATTATTATTATTATTATTATTATTATTATTATTATTATTATTATTATTATTATTATTATTATTATTATTATTATTATTATTATTATTATTATTATTATTATTATTATTATTATTATTATTATTATTATTATTATTATTATTATTATTATTATTATTATTATTATTATTATTATTATTATTATTATTATTATTATTATTATTATTATTATTATTATTATTATTATTATTATTATTATTATTATTATTATTATTATTATTATTATTATTATTATTATTATTATTATTATTATTATTATTATTATTATTATTATTATTATTATTATTATTATTATTATTATTATTATTATTATTATTATTATTATTATTATTATTATTATTATTATTATTATTATTATTATTATTATTATTATTATTATTATTATTATTATTATTATTATTATTATTATTATTATTATTATTATTATTATTATTATTATTATTATTATTATTATTATTATTATTATTATTATTATTATTATTATTATTATTATTATTATTATTATTATTATTATTATTATTATTATTATTATTATTATTATTATTATTATTATTATTATTATTATTATTATTATTATTATTATTATTATTATTATTATTATTATTATTATTATTATTATTATTATTATTATTATTATTATTATTATTATTATTATTATTATTATTATTATTATTATTATTATTATTATTATTATTATTATTATTATTATTATTATTATTATTATTATTATTATTATTATTATTATTATTATTATTATTATTATTATTATTATTATTATTATTATTATTATTATTATTATTATTATTATTATTATTATTATTATTATTATTATTATTATTATTATTATTATTATTATTATTATTATTATTATTATTATTATTATTATTATTATTATTATTATTATTATTATTATTATTATTATTATTATTATTATTATTATTATTATTATTATTATTATTATTATTATTATTATTATTATTATTATTATTATTATTATTATTATTATTATTATTATTATTATTATTATTATTATTATTATTATTATTATTATTATTATTATTATTATTATTATTATTATTATTATTATTATTATTATTATTATTATTATTATTATTATTATTATTATTATTATTATTATTATTATTATTATTATTATTATTATTATTATTATTATTATTATTATTATTATTATTATTATTATTATTATTATTATTATTATTATTATTATTATTATTATTATTATTATTATTATTATTATTATTATTATTATTATTATTATTATTATTATTATTATTATTATTATTATTATTATTATTATTATTATTATTATTATTATTATTATTATTATTATTATTATTATTATTATTATTATTATTATTATTATTATTATTATTATTATTATTATTATTATTATTATTATTATTATTATTATTATTATTATTATTATTATTATTATTATTATTATTATTATTATTATTATTATTATTATTATTATTATTATTATTATTATTATTATTATTATTATTATTATTATTATTATTATTATTATTATTATTATTATTATTATTATTATTATATTATTATTATTATTATTATTATTATTATTATTATTATTATTATTATTATTATTATTATTATTATTATTATTATTATTATTATTATTATTATTATTATTATTATTATTATTATTATTATTATTATTATTATTATTATTATTATTATTATTATTATTATTATTATTATTATTATTATTATTATTATTATTATTATTATTATTATTATTATTATTATTATTATTATTATTATTATTATTATTATTATTATTATTATTATTATTATTATTATTATTATTATTATTATTATTATTATTATTATTATTATTATTATTATTATTATTATTATTATTATTATTATTATTATTATTATTATTATTATTATTATTATTATTATTATTATTATTATTATTATTATTATTATTATTATTATTATTATTATTATTATTATTATTATTATTATTATTATTATTATTATTATTATTATTATTATTATTATTATTATTATTATTATTATTATTATTATTATTATTATTATTATTATTATTATTATTATTATTATTATTATTATTATTATTATTATTATTATTATTATTATTATTATTATTATTATTATTATTATTATTATTATTATTATTATTATTATTATTATTATTATTATTATTATTATTATTATTATTATTATTATTATTATTATTATTATTATTATTATTATTATTATTATTATTATTATTATTATTATTATTATTATTATTATTATTATTATTATTATTATTATTATTATTATTATTATTATTATTATTATTATTATTATTATTATTATTATTATTATTATTATTATTATTATTATTATTATTATTATTATTATTATTATTATTATTATTATTATTATTATTATTATTATTATTATTATTATTATTATTATTATTATTATTATTATTATTATTATTATTATTATTATTATTATTATTATTATTATTATTATTATTATTATTATTATTATTATTATTATTATTATTATTATTATTATTATTATTATTATTATTATTATTATTATTATTATTATTATTATTATTATTATTATTATTATTATTATTATTATTATTATTATTATTATTATTATTATTATTATTATTATTATTATTATTATTATTATTATTATTATTATTATTATTATTATTATTATTATTATTATTATTATTATTATTATTATTATTATTATTATTATTATTATTATTATTATTATTATTATTATTATTATTATTATTATTATTATTATTATTATTATTATTATTATTATTATTATTATTATTATTATTATTATTATTATTATTATTATTATTATTATTATTATTATTATTATTATTATTATTATTATTATTATTATTATTATTATTATTATTATTATTATTATTATTATTATTATTATTATTATTATTATTATTATTATTATTATTATTATTATTATTATTATTATTATTATTATTATTATTATTATTATTATTATTATTATTATTATTATTATTATTATTATTATTATTATTATTATTATTATTATTATTATTATTATTATTATTATTATTATTATTATTATTATTATTATTATTATTATTATTATTATTATTATTATTATTATTATTATTATTATTATTATTATTATTATTATTATTATTATTATTATTATTATTATTATTATTATTATTATTATTATTATTATTATTATTATTATTATTATTATTATTATTATTATTATTATTATTATTATTATTATTATTATTATTATTATTATTATTATTATTATTATTATTAGAAGTTCTTCCGAATCAATATGAAATCTACAGAAATGACCGCGTAAATAGAATTGGCGGTGGTGTTCTAATTGCAGTGCACACATCGTTGCCATCTGAGGATGTTAGTGTTTCATCCAATGCTTACTTTGAGCTCAAATGCATACGTGTGTTGATTGGTAAAGGATATATGTATCTAACCCTTTGCTATATCCCACCAAATTCCAACACGTCAATTGAGCTTCTGTTAACACTTAAATCTATAAACTCTAGGATGACACTTTCTGATACTCTGGTAGTACTGGGTGATTTTAATGATTTTAACCTCCCGAGCATATATTGGAACGTTAATGACTCGGATATTGTACCTGTTTCTTCTAAAGATAATCACATTTTTTTCCTTGAAGAAATGGCTGAACTCTGCCTCAACCAAATAAACTTGAATTCAAATAAATTTGGCAGGATATTAGACCTAGTATACGTTAATGATATTCCGAACTTCTCCCTAAATCGGTGTGACCCTCTAGTTCTTCCGGAGGATGTTTATCATCCTGCTATTGAGTTCTCTTATGAAGTTATTAACGAAAATGGAACTAAAAATTATTTCAGTTCTAGTGATCAATTTGTTTTTGCAAAGGCGAACTTCAAGAAAATAAATAAAGAGTTGTCGCGCTTTCCCTGGCCAAACTATGTAGATGATATTGACCTTTGTGTTGAACATTTCAATAACACCATCTATAACCTATTTCTAAAGTATGTTCCTAAACGCAGGGTCAATGAAGAACAAACAAAGTTATGGTTCACCAAAGAGCTTAAAAAATTAAAAAATAAAAAGTCACGCTTTTTTAAGCTATACAAAAAATCTGGTCTTCATAGAGATTACGTCAAGTACTCAGTCTTGCGGCATAGATACATGGCATTAAACAAAAAATGTTACAAATCATACTTATGCAAAATGAAGAAAAAACTGGTTCACGATCCCAAATCATTCTATAACTTCGTCAACTCAAAACGTAGAGTTCATAGTTTTCCGTCCGCCATGAATTATAATAACACTGCGTCTTCTGATAGCCAACTTATTGCTAACATGTTCGCAAAATTTTTTAGTTCGAATTATTCTATGGACTCTCCTAAAAGTACTGATTATCCGTTTAGACTTACCCCATCCAATTTAACTCATGTCTCAGTTATATCTCTGGAAGTAGTCTTAAATTCATTAAAAACCTTAAAAGATTCATTTAGATCTGGACCGGATTTCATTCCGGCTTGCTTTCTTAAAAAGGGTGCTGTAAATATTTACAAGCCCCTAACATCCTTATTTAACTTGTCTCTAAAAAAAGGTGTTTTCCCATTAGTTTGGAAGGAATCTTTTATAATACCCCTACACAAAAATGGCAGTAGGTCTTCTATTGAAAATTATCGAGGCATAGCCAAGCTGTCAGCGGTTCCAAAATTATTTGAAGCAATCATTGTTAATTATCTGAAGTACTCTATTTCCTCATCAATATCGCCATCTCAACATGGGTTTTCTACTGGAAAATCTACCACAACTAATTTATTGCAGTTCACAACTTATGTTTCAAATGGATTTAGAGAAAATGCTGACACAGATGTAATTTACACGGATTTTAGTAAAGCTTTTGACAAAGTATGTCATTCATTGCTCATCCGTAAACTAGGTCTAATAGGTCTTCAACCCAGTTTTATTCGATGGATATCTTCATACCTACATGGTAGAACTCAAAAAGTTATTTTCAAAAATTGTTCTTCCGATGTCATTTTCGTTCCTTCGGGCGTTCCCCAAGGAAGCCACCTTGGGCCAATTCTGTTCCTGCTATTCATTGATGATATTTCGTCTGTAATAAAACATTCTAAGATCTTATTATATGCTGATGATGTAAAACTATTTAAATCATTTTCCTCTATAGAAGATAGATCTTTCTTACAAGCAGATCTTAACAACCTTGTTCATTGGTGTAAAGCAAACTACATGCCGCTAAACTTAAAAAAATGTAAAGTTATGTGCTTTTCTCGTAGAACAGTACAACCAGCTTCTTATAAAATATCACAGCATAATCTAGATCAGGTAACTAATTTTATCGATCTTGGCGTCACAATGGACTCCAAACTCACCTTTAACCTCCATATAAACTCCACTGTCAACAAAGCTAAAGCTGTCTTTGCATTTATAAAGCGATGGTCTAAGGAGTTCAATGATCCTTACGTCACAAAAGCTCTATTTACAAGCTTAGTTAGACCTATCTTGGAATACGCATCTATTATTTGGAATCCCCACTACCAGTGTTTTTCAGATAAAATAGAATCTGTCCAAAAGCAGTTCCTGCTTTTTGCTTTGCGGAACTTTCGTTGGGACTCAGATTACATTCTTCCACCTTACACTTCTCGTTTAAAACTCATTAATTTGCCTTCACTTTCTAGTCGTAGAGAGATGCTTGGTATAGTTTTTATGGTTAAATTAATCACTGGACTTATAAATAGCCCATGCCTTCTAAGTGAGTTATATTTTAACGTTCCATGTAGAGTATCGAGGCATTTCAAGCCACTATTTGTGAAACCTTGCAAAACAAATTTCGAATTAAATGAACCATTCCGCCGCTTATGCTATGACTTTAATAATCACTCCAGCACGTTTGACACTTCAGACTCGCTTTTTATTATAAAAAAAATAGTTCTAGCCTCACTTAATAAATGATATACAATCAGCTGATGAATTTTGTTCTGTAGCTGAATAGTTTTAGATCTCGACACCTAACAAACCCCTTCCTGTACGACTCGGCACAAAAAAAAAAAAAAAAAACAAAAAAAACATATCCGTGCGTCATGCGGATTGGCGCCCCTCGCGTCGGTCGGGCGGGATATGGAGGGTAAACCGTTGGGTATTATTATTATTATTATTATTATTATTATTATTATTATTATTATTATTATTATTATTATTATTATTATTATTATTATTATTATTATTATTATTATTATTATTATTATTATTATTATTATTATTATTATTATTATTATTATTATTATTATTATTATTATTATTATTATTATTATTATTATTATTATTATTATTATTATTATTATTATTATTATTATTATTATTATTATTATTATTATTATTATTATTATTATTATTATTATTATTATTATTATTATTATTATTATTATTATTATTATTATTATTATTATTATTATTATTATTATTATTATTATTATTATTATTATTATTATTATTATTATTATTATTATTATTATTATTATTATTATTATTATTATTATTATTATTATTATTATTATTATTATTATTATTATTATTATTATTATTATTATTATTATTATTATTATTATTATTATTATTATTATTATTATTATTATTATTATTATTATTATTATTATTATTATTATTATTATTATTATTATTATTATTATTATTATTATTATTATTATTATTATTATTATTATTATTATTATTATTATTATTATTATTATTATTATTATTATTATTATTATTATTATTATTATTATTATTATTATTATTATTATTATTATTATTATTATTATTATTATTATTATTATTATTATTATTATTATTATTATTATTATTATTATTATTATTATTATTATTATTATTATTATTATTATTATTATTATTATTATTATTATTATTATTATTATTATTATTATTATTATTATTATTATTATTATTATTATTATTATTATTATTATTATTATTATTATTATTATTATTATTATTATTATTATTATTATTATTATTATTATTATTATTATTATTATTATTATTATTATTATTATTATTATTATTATTATTATTATTATTATTATTATTATTATTATTATTATTATTATTATTATTATTATTATTATTATTATTATTATTATTATTATTATTATTATTATTATTATTATTATTATTATTATTATTATTATTATTATTATTATTATTATTATTATTATTATTATTATTATTATTATTATTATTATTATTATTATTATTATTATTATTATTATTATTATTATTATTAGAAGTTCTTCCGAATCAATATGAAATCTACAGAAATGACCGCGTAAATAGAATTGGCGGTGGTGTTCTAATTGCAGTGCACACATCGTTGCCATCTGAGGATGTTAGTGTTTCATCCAATGCTTACTTTGAGCTCAAATGCATACGTGTGTTGATTGGTAAAGGATATATGTATCTAACCCTTTGCTATATCCCACCAAATTCCAACACGTCAATTTACAATGAGCTTCTGTTAACACTTAAATCTATAAACTCTAGGATGACACTTTCTGATACTCTGGTAGTACTGGGTGATTTTAACCTCCCGAGCATATATTGGAACGTTAATGACTCGGATATTGTACCTGTTTCTTCTAAAGATAATCACATTTTTTTCCTTGAAGAAATGGCTGAACTCTGCCTCAACCAAATAAACTTGAATTCAAATAAATTTGGCAGGATATTAGACCTAGTATACGTTAATGATATTCCGAACTTCTCCCTAAATCGGTGTGACCCTCTAGTTCTTCCGGAGGATGTTTATCATCCTGCTATTGAGTTCTCTTATGAAGTTATTAACGAAAATGGAACTAAAAATTATTTCAGTTCTAGTGATCAATTTGTTTTTGCAAAGGCGAACTTCAAGAAAATAAATAAAGAGTTGTCGCGCTTTCCCTGGCCAAACTATGTAGATGATATTGACCTTTGTGTTGAACATTTCAATAACACCATCTATAACCTATTTCTAAAGTATGTTCCTAAACGCAGGGTCAATGAAGAACAAACAAAGTTATGGTTCACCAAAGAGCTTAAAAAATTAAAAAATAAAAAGTCACGCTTTTTTAAGCTATACAAAAAATCTGGTCTTCATAGAGATTACGTCAAGTACTCAGTCTTGCGGCATAGATACATGGCATTAAACAAAAAATGTTACAAATCATACTTATGCAAAATGAAGAAAAAACTGGTTCACGATCCCAAATCATTCTATAACTTCGTCAACTCAAAACGTAGAGTTCATAGTTTTCCGTCCGCCATGAATTATAATAACACTGCGTCTTCTGATAGCCAACTTATTGCTAACATGTTCGCAAAATTTTTTAGTTCGAATTATTCTATGGACTCTCCTAAAAGTACTGATTATCCGTTTAGACTTACCCCATCCAATTTAACTCATGTCTCAGTTATATCTCTGGAAGTAGTCTTAAATTCATTAAAAACCTTAAAAGATTCATTTAGATCTGGACCGGATTTCATTCCGGCTTGCTTTCTTAAAAAGGGTGCTGTAAATATTTACAAGCCCCTAACATCCTTATTTAACTTGTCTCTAAAAAAAGGTGTTTTCCCATTAGTTTGGAAGGAATCTTTTATAATACCCCTACACAAAAATGGCAGTAGGTCTTCTATTGAAAATTATCGAGGCATAGCCAAGCTGTCAGCGGTTCCAAAATTATTTGAAGCAATCATTGTTAATTATCTGAAGTACTCTATTTCCTCATCAATATCGCCATCTCAACATGGGTTTTCTACTGGAAAATCTACCACAACTAATTTATTGCAGTTCACAACTTATGTTTCAAATGGATTTAGAGAAAATGCTGACACAGATGTAATTTACACGGATTTTAGTAAAGCTTTTGACAAAGTATGTCATTCATTGCTCATCCGTAAACTAGGTCTAATAGGTCTTCAACCCAGTTTTATTCGATGGATATCTTCATACCTACATGGTAGAACTCAAAAAGTTATTTTCAAAAATTGTTCTTCCGATGTCATTTTCGTTCCTTCGTTCCTCTATAGAAGATAGATCTTTCTTACAAGCAGATCTTAACAACCTTGTTCATTGGTGTAAAGCAAACTACATGCCGCTAAACTTAAAAAAATGTAAAGTTATGTGCTTTTCTCGTAGAACAGTACAACCAGCTTCTTATAAAATATCACAGCATAATCTAGATCAGGTAACTAATTTTATCGATCTTGGCGTCACAATGGACTCCAAACTCACCTTTAACCTCCATATAAACTCCACTGTCAACAAAGCTAAAGCTGTCTTTGCATTTATAAAGCGATGGTCTAAGGAGTTCAATGATCCTTACGTCACAAAAGCTCTATTTACAAGCTTAGTTAGACCTATCTTGGAATACGCATCTATTATTTGGAATCCCCACTACCAGTGTTTTTCAGATAAAATAGAATCTGTCCAAAAGCAGTTCCTGCTTTTTGCTTTGCGGAACTTTCGTTGGGACTCAGATTACATTCTTCCACCTTACACTTCTCGTTTAAAACTCATTAATTTGCCTTCACTTTCTAGTCGTAGAGAGATGCTTGGTATAGTTTTTATGGTTAAATTAATCACTGGACTTATAAATAGCCCATGCCTTCTAAGTGAGTTATATTTTAACGTTCCATGTAGAGTATCGAGGCATTTCAAGCCACTATTTGTGAAACCTTGCAAAACAAATTTCGAATTAAATGAACCATTCCGCCGCTTATGCTATGACTTTAATAATCACTCCAGCACGTTTGACACTTCAGACTCGCTTTTTATTATAAAAAAAATAGTTCTAGCCTCACTTAATAAATGATATACAATCAGCTGATGAATTTTGTTCTGTAGCTGAATAGTTTTAGATCTCGACACCTAACAAACCCCTTCCTGTACGACTCGGCACAAAAAAAAAAAAAAAAACAAAAAAAACATATCCGTGCGTCATGCGGATTGGCGCCCCTCGCGTCGGTCGGGCGGGATATGGAGGGTAAACCGTTGGGTATTATTATTATTATTATTATTATTATTATTATTATTATTATTATTATTATTATTATTATTATTATTATTATTATTATTATTATTATTATTATTATTATTATTATTATTATTATTATTATTATTATTATTATTATTATTATTATTATTATTATTATTATTATTATTATTATTATTATTATTATTATTATTATTATTATTATTATTATTATTATTATTATTATTATTATTATTATTATTATTATTATTATTATTATTATTATTATTATTATTATTATTATTATTATTATTATTATTATTATTATTATTATTATTATTATTATTATTATTATTATTATTATTATTATTATTATTATTATTATTATTATTATTATTATTATTATTATTATTATTATTATTATTATTATTATTATTATTATTATTATTATTATTATTATTATTATTATTATTATTATTATTATTATTATTATTATTATTATTATTATTATTATTATTATTATTATTATTATTATTATTATTATTATTATTATTATTATTATTATTATTATTATTATTATTATTATTATTATTATTATTATTATTATTATTATTATTATTATTATTATTATTATTATTATTATTATTATTATTATTATTATTATTATTATTATTATTATTATTATTATTATTATTATTATTATTATTATTATTATTATTATTATTATTATTATTATTATTATTATTATTATTATTATTATTATTATTATTATTATTATTATTATTATTATTATTATTATTATTATTATTATTATTATTATTATTATTATTATTATTATTATTATTATTATTATTATTATTATTATTATTATTATTATTATTATTATTATTATTATTATTATTATTATTATTATTATTATTATTATTATTATTATTATTATTATTATTATTATTATTATTATTATTATTATTATTATTATTATTATTATTATTATTATTATTATTATTATTATTATTATTATTATTATTATTATTATTATTATTATTATTATTATTATTATTATTATTATTATTATTATTATTATTATTATTATTATTATTATTATTATTATTATTATTATTATTATTATTATTATTATTATTATTATTATTATTATTATTATTATTATTATTATTATTATTATTATTATTATTATTATTATTATTATTATTATTATTATTATTATTATTATTATTATTATTATTATTATTATTATTATTATTATTATTATTATTATTATTATTATTATTATTATTATTATTATTATTATTATTATTATTATTATTATTATTATTATTATTATTATTATTATTATTATTATTATTATTATTATTATTATTATTATTATTATTATTATTATTATTATTATTATTATTATTATTATTATTATTATTATTATTATTATTATTATTATTATTATTATTATTATTATTATTATTATTATTATTATTATTATTATTATTATTATTATTATTATTATTATTATTATTATTATTATTATTATTATTATTATTATTATTATTATTATTATTATTATTATTATTATTATTATTATTATTATTATTATTATTATTATTATTATTATTATTATTATTATTATTATTATTATTATTATTATTATTATTATTATTATTATTATTATTATTATTATTATTATTATTATTATTATTATTATTATTATTATTATTATTATTATTATTATTATTATTATTATTATTATTATTATTATTATTATTATTATTATTATTATTATTATTATTATTATTATTATTATTATTATTATTATTATTATTATTATTATTATTATTATTATTATTATTATTATTATTATTATTATTATTATTATTATTATTATTATTATTATTATTATTATTATTATTATTATTATTATTATTATTATTATTATTATTATTATTATTATTATTATTATTATTATTATTATTATTATTATTATTATTATTATTATTATTATTATTATTATTATTATTATTATTATTATTATTATTATTATTATTATTATTATTATTATTATTATTATTATTATTATTATTATTATTATTATTATTATTATTATTATTATTATTATTATTATTATTATTATTATTATTATTATTATTATTATTATTATTATTATTATTATTATTATTATTATTATTATTATTATTATTATTATTATTATTATTATTATTATTATTATTATTATTATTATTATTATTATTATTATTATTATTATTATTATTATTATTATTATTATTATTATTATTATTATTATTATTATTATTATTATTATTATTATTATTATTATTATTATTATTATTATTATTATTATTATTATTATTATTATTATTATTATTATTATTATTATTATTATTATTATTATTATTATTATTATTATTATTATTATTATTATTATTATTATTATTATTATTATTATTATTATTATTATTATTATTATTATTATTATTATTATTATTATTATTATTATTATTATTATTATTATTATTATTATTATTATTATTATTATTATTATTATTATTATTATTATTATTATTATTATTATTATTATTATTATTATTATTATTATTATTATTATTATTATTATTATTATTATTATTATTATTATTATTATTATTATTATTATTATTATTATTATTATTATTATTATTATTATTATTATTATTATTATTATTATTATTATTATTATTATTATTATTATTATTATTATTATTATTATTATTATTATTATTATTATTATTATTATTATTATTATTATTATTATTATTATTATTATTATTATTATTATTATTATTATTATTATTATTATTATTATTATTATTATTATTATTATTATTATTATTATTATTATTATTATTATTATTATTATTATTATTATTATTATTATTATTATTATTATTATTATTATTATTATTATTATTATTATTATTATTATTATTATTATTATTATTATTATTATTATTATTATTATTATTATTATTATTATTATTATTATTATTATTATTATTATTATTATTATTATTATTATTATTATTATTATTATTATTATTATTATTATTATTATTATTATTATTATTATTATTATTATTATTATTATTATTATTATTATTATTATTATTATTATTATTATTATTATTATTATTATTATTATTATTATTATTATTATTATTATTATTATTATTATTATTATTATTATTATTATTATTATTATTATTATTATTATTATTATTATTATTATTATTATTATTATTATTATTATTATTATTATTATTATTATTATTATTATTATTATTATTATTATTATTATTATTATTATTATTATTATTATTATTATTATTATTATTATTATTATTATTATTATTATTATTATTATTATTATTATTATTATTATTATTATTATTATTATTATTATTATTATTATTATTATTATTATTATTATTATTATTATTATTATTATTATTATTATTATTATTATTATTATTATTATTATTATTATTATTATTATTATTATTATTATTATTATTATTATTATTATTATTATTATTATTATTATTATTATTATTATTATTATTATTATTATTATTATTATTATTATTATTATTATTATTATTATTATTATTATTATTATTATTATTATTATTATTATTATTATTATTATTATTATTATTATTATTATTATTATTATTATTATTATTATTATTATTATTATTATTATTATTATTATTATTATTATTATTATTATTATTATTATTATTATTATTATTATTATTATTATTATTATTATTATTATTATTATTATTATTATTATTATTATTATTATTATTATTATTATTATTATTATTATTATTATTATTATTATTATTATTATTATTATTATTATTATTATTATTATTATTATTATTATTATTATTATTATTATTATTATTATTATTATTATTATTATTATTATTATTATTATTATTATTATTATTATTATTATTATTATTATTATTATTATTATTATTATTATTATTATTATTATTATTATTATTATTATTATTATTATTATTATTATTATTATTATTATTATTATTATTATTATTATTATTATTATTATTATTATTATTATTATTATTATTATTATTATTATTATTATTATTATTATTATTATTATTATTATTATTATTATTATTATTATTATTATTATTATTATTATTATTATTATTATTATTATTATTATTATTATTATTATTATTATTATTATTATTATTATTATTATTATTATTATTATTATTATTATTATTATTATTATTATTATTATTATTATTATTATTATTATTATTATTATTATTATTATTATTATTATTATTATTATTATTATTATTATTATTATTATTATTATTATTATTATTATTATTATTATTATTATTATTATTATTATTATTATTATTATTATTATTATTATTATTATTATTATTATTATTATTATTATTATTATTATTATTATTATTATTATTATTATTATTATTATTATTATTATTATTATTATTATTATTATTATTATTATTATTATTATTATTATTATTATTATTATTATTATTATTATTATTATTATTATTATTATTATTATTATTATTATTATTATTATTATTATTATTATTATTATTATTATTATTATTATTATTATTATTATTATTATTATTATTATTATTATTATTATTATTATTATTATTATTATTATTATTATTATTATTATTATTATTATTATTATTATTATTATTATTATTATTATTATTATTATTATTATTATTATTATTATTATTATTATTATTATTATTATTATTATTATTATTATTATTATTATTATTATTATTATTATTATTATTATTATTATTATTATTATTATTATTATTATTATTATTATTATTATTATTATTATTATTATTATTATTATTATTATTATTATTATTATTATTATTATTATTATTATTATTATTATTATTATTATTATTATTATTATTATTATTATTATTATTATTATTATTATTATTATTATTATTATTATTATTATTATTATTATTATTATTATTATTATTATTATTATTATTATTATTATTATTATTATTATTATTATTATTATTATTATTATTATTATTATTATTATTATTATTATTATTATTATTATTATTATTATTATTATTATTATTATTATTATTATTATTATTATTATTATTATTATTATTATTATTATTATTATTATTATTATTATTATTATTATTATTATTATTATTATTATTATTATTATTATTATTATTATTATTATTATTATTATTATTATTATTATTATTATTATTATTATTATTATTATTATTATTATTATTATTATTATTATTATTATTATTATTATTATTATTATTATTATTATTATTATTATTATTATTATTATTATTATTATTATTATTATTATTATTATTATTATTATTATTATTATTATTATTATTATTATTATTATTATTATTATTATTATTATTATTATTATTATTATTATTATTATTATTATTATTATTATTATTATTATTATTATTATTATTATTATTATTATTATTATTATTATTATTATTATTATTATTATTATTTACGTAGTTAATGCATGTATCACATTTTCTGGTACAACTATTTTAATTTACGGATCCTAAGCGCAAGTAAAATTAAATTAAATTAAACTTAAAATAATATTAAACTATTACGTAGTGGTTAGGTACTAGACTTGAATATTTAAATATTAGACTAGGCAGAGATATCTTTGAGCCACTTCACTGATGTAAAAATCTGCTGACGATATTGCATGTGTCTAATAGCACTTCTTTTTGCATTTTCGGGACAATCGATGGTTTTATATCCATTTTTCGGAGCATATTTTGGAGGCTTATTGGTATAACACCAGTTGCCGATACCACAAACGGTATTATACTGACTTGGACCAAATTCCACATTGTTTTGATCTCTGTAGCAAGCTTCGTGTATTTTGTGCATTTTTCGCGGAAAGACCGTTCCAAATTTTTTGTGAGAGGGATGGTAATGTCAACAAGCCAAGCCTGATTTGAGATCTTATCAACAACAACAATAATAATAATAATAATAATAATACAATGGCGCTATTATAACTCTGACGAGTTTTATGGCCGAGCTTCTCTCCCAATTCGAGGTGTGCTCCTTTTTGTTTTTCCTACTAATTGGGTGGACCTACAGTTTTATGCCGGCTCCGAACGGCGAATGCATTTTTTGTGAGAAGCCTTTTCATGGCAGAAATACTCTCGGAGGGTATGCCGCCCACTGCCGAGAGGTGACCGCTGTTCTTAAAAAACCCAATAATTGGATTTTTACTAATTAGAAAAATTTGTTTGGCTCGGACCGTGGTTTGAACCCGAGACCTCTGGCATAGCAGGCGAGCACTCTACCCACTGCACCACAGCGGCCACAACAACAATATCAGCCAAATAAAATTAATTAAAATATCTTCTGTGTACCTACACAATAATTCAACAATTAAATTAAAATAGAAAGGAGGGTGTTGCAAATGCACATTACTTCCGGCTAACCGAAGCATAGACCGCCTTAAAGTACTCAACAAGTTTGTGTTATCTCATGAAAATCATGTGTACATAAAAATACAATAACAATGTTGAGCGAGCAAAGGTGGCAAAAGAAAAGCGACAAAAAGTTCAACTGCGTACCAGGCCGTGTTTGGGTGAGTGGGTTAGCGCGTCGCTAACATTTACACCTTCTCACGGTGGCTCTAAGTTCGATTCCCGGCTTGATCCCGAAAAGAAATCTGATGATGAAGAATTGGTTTTCTTCGAAATAGCTATCATTTCTACCATCGCTGGTAATACGTAGCTTTGAACTTGTTCGCTTTTCGCCAAATAATATTATTATTATTATTATTATTATTATTATTATTATTATTATTATTATTATTATTATTATTATAATTTTTACAAAAAGGGTTACCCACTTGTTCACAAATTCAGTTTTACGCTATAGTTTGTTTGATTTTTTAATTTGAGGTGACATCTGAAACGACTTTGCGTGGAAATAAGTAATCTGTTATAATTTTTACAGAAAGGGTTGACACCTGTTTAAATTCTAATTTTTAGAATATAGTTCGATTTTTAAATTTGAGGTGTAATATGAAAGGGCTTAGCCTGAAAATGAGTAATTTATTACAATTTTTACAAAAAGGGTTGCCACCTGTTCAAAAATCTATTTTTACGCTACAGTTTATTTTTTAATTTTGAAGTGTCATGAAAGGTCTTTCACTGTAGATGGGTAATAAAAGGAAAAGGAAGAGGAAAATGAAAGGGGAGGATATGGCGAAGGAAAGGAAGCGAAAGAGGAAATAATATGGAAAATAAAATGGATGAAGAGAAAAGGAAGCTAAACTAAAAAGGGAAGAGAAAGAGAACTAGAAAGAGGAAGAGTAGTAAGAAAAATGGCATTTTGGAGGTCGCTAGAGGGTTAAGATATTCTAGAAAATTATTCGGCATAAAACTTCACTAGAGGTCTGCTTGGACAAAATCTTTATATACAAAATCTAGGTCCGCAGAAAATAAAAATAACCAGTAACTATATGCTTCATTTTATAATTTATTAATAAAAAACTATGGGCTTAAAGCCGATTTATATTCACCAATTTTTAAGGAGAACTCAAATTAAAAACGGCAATCAAAAGAATTGTTAAATGTGGTAAAACGATTTTGGTTTTACTATATGTAGGCTTGCCATACGTCAGGCATTTGGCCTGATTGTCAAGCATTACATACTTTGCCAGACAATCAGGCGCCTAACGAATTTTGTCAGGCATTTTGAAAAGTTTTTTTGTATACATTGATATTTTGTATAAATTTTATTCCGTTTTATTCAAAGCCGTATGAACATTAGATATGTAATCGAGTGTAAACACAGCGTAAGTTTAAGTCTTGCGCGATTATCGATAATTTCTTTTTATTTCTTATTCCGTGTCATAAAAGCACGTTCAGACTACATATTAAATTAGGTTGATTAGCCGAAATTACTTTCCGAAATTACGTGCGTATTATATTATTATAATATATCGACCCCTTTGCGCAGGTCAGCGCATCACCTGGTAAAATATTATAGCTGAAATCCTTATAGTTGTGCCAAAAATTTGCTTTATTTTTTATCGTAGGGACAATCCACACTTTTCTTGAGCTCGAATTTATCGTATCGCTCATATAAAAAATATTTTGAATATAGCTAGCAAGTAATTTATTTACTATTTATTTTGAAATTTAAAATAGAATATTAAGGGGATTGTAAGCGTAATGTAGCCATGGTACCATGATAATGTTTGAATTATCTTATAACGTTAAACGAGTTATTCTTGTATGCATATTTGTATAATAATAATAATAATAAACCCAACGATTTCCCTCCACCCACCCAACCGCACGAGGGGCGCATCCGCATGACGTACGGATATTTTAAAATAAAATTTGGCCAAGGTGTTGAGTGGTAGAAGTTTATTAAACGTCGAGAACTTATACTGCTCAGCTACAGAAAATATAATTCCATCAGCTGGATATACATATGTACATAGAATAAAATATAAAACTACAAATAAAAGTAATAGACAAAAATAGAATAGTCAATTAGAGCGAGAGATTTGTTGTCACTTGTTAAGAGCGCACAACAGAATTTTTCTTATCAGATAAATAGTCTGATATATCGAAATGAGTAGAATAATCATTAAAAGATTTACATAAGCAACGAAGTGGTTCGTGTAATTCAAAATTAGTTCTACACTGGTTTAAAAAGATAGGTTGAAAATGTCTTGATGGTCGAATAGGAACATTTAAGTTTATTTTGGATAGGAGAAATTGACTGCTTATGGATCCTTTCAGTAGTTTAACCAGAAATATTACACCTAACATTTCCCTGCGGCTTGATAAGGTCGGAAGATTAATAAGCTTCAAGCGACTAGTGTACGAGGGAAGATTTGTCCGTGGGTCCCAATGAAAGTTCCTTAACGCAAAAAGTAAGAACTGTTTTTGAATTGATTCCAGTCTATCGGAATGAACTTGATATTGCGGACTCCAGATTATTGAAGCGTATTCTAGTATAGGTCGTACTAATGTTGTAAACAGGGCTTTAGTTACGTAAGGGTCATTAAATTCCTTAGACCAACGTTTTACAAATGCTAGGATACTTTTAGCTTTGTTTACTGTAGCATTAATATGCAGGTTAAAGTGGAGCTTACTATCAAATCTTATTCCTAGGTCAACAAAATCGTAAACCTGTTCCAAACTATAGTTATTAATTGTGTAAGACGCAGGTTGAAGGATCTTCCGTGAAAAGCTCATAAATTTACATTTACTAAGATTGAGTGGCATAAGATTAATATTGCACCACGTAGCGAAGCAATTTAAATCATTTCGTAGGGCAGATCTTTCCTCCAAAGAAGAGTAAGACTTGAAAAGTTTCACATCATCGGCATACATGAGAAGTTTTGAGTTACAAATAGCATAAGAAATGTCGTTTATAAACAGCAAAAACAGAGTCGGACCAAGATGGCTGCCTTGTGGAACTCCTGAAGATACGTTAATGATGTTGGAAAAAGCATTTTTAAAAACAACTCTTTGTGTTCTATTAGTGACATATGACGCAATCCATTTTAACAGAATAGGTTGAAAACCAAGAAGATCAAGTTTATGGATAAGTAACGCGTGATTGACCTTGTCGAAGGCTTTGATGAAGTCAGTATAAATTACATCGGTGTTAGCATTATTCCTAAAACCGTTAGAGACATGAGTTGTAAATTCTAGTAAGTTGGTAACAGTTGATTTGCCTCTACAGAAACCATGCTGCGAACTTACTATTGATGAGGAAATGGAATGATTTAGACAATTGGTGACAATAGCCAATAGACAATAGTTTATTTATATATTTCTATATCCACTACTATCTCGGGAACGGCTGAACCGATTTTGATGAAATTCGTTTTACAGATGTTTTTCCAATTCTGCCACCTTTTTGGAACTAAAAAAAAAATAGATGTGCTAATATGAGAATGAAATGAATGGTATTTTACGACGTATTTCAATTAAAATATTGCTCAGTGGGATTTCTACATAACCTAATTTTATTATTTCCTTTGTAAACTACCGCGAAAACGGTTTGACTGAGTTGAATGGAATTTTATACATCCATTTTTGGCTCATTTACTTGATAATTATTTTGGAAATAAGAGAATGCCCACTTGCATGTAAAATAATGAAAAGTAGCGATTAGAAATACTTACTTATTTGAAAAAATAGCAATATTCTTCTCTATTCTTGTGGTGCCTTTAAACGGCATCTGCTAATGTAATTTGTTTTTGGAGGGTTTTCTGAGATTTACTGATTGGGAGTCGCTGGTTTAAATTCACGTTCGATGAGTATTTTTATATTGTAGATTAGAAACGCGGATAGATGTTGCTCTGTCCAACCACTGATTTGTCGGAATAATGTAAAATTTTTATATTTCCTACTAGCAAATACCCGTCCCGCTTCGCAGCGACGAAAAAAAGCTTTCATGTTATAATGGGTCCTTCCCTTTGCCTTTACGTTTACCTTTGCCTTGACCTTTACCTTTACCTTTACCGGGACCATCCATCACCATCCGGGCCCACTACTTGAACCATCTCTGGGAAACCGACTTAAAAAATAACAATTAAAATATCTGTATGTCGAAGCCGACGCACAGCTAGGCACATATTCGTTGGGCCATCGTTTTTTTTCGATATTTTCATGCAACCTATTGTTGCTTCCCGCCCACCGTGCACAGCTAGCGCGTATTTCAGCTCTAATTTTTTTTTAATATTGCTGTATAAATATTTATGAATGGGAATTGGATCATTAGATTAAAATATTTACATAAATTTGCAACATATTAGAACTTAAAATAGCACCATAAAAAAAAGTATTTTTTTGTTTTGAAATTTTCACTTTAGATGGACCAAAGTGCATTAACCACTGCAGGTACATCAAAATTGTATATCAAAGAAATATTCCTTTATTTATTCTAAATGAAACATATTATAAGGAATTTTCACGTAGAGTTAACATTTTAAGAGTTATACGCAAATTAAAGTGGGTACTTTTTGTGTTATTTTATATTTCAGTGGTTATCCTTTAGGTCCTGTTCACATTGGATTTTTCCACTACAGATGTCCTTTTTTCTTTTTAATACCTTTTTTTGTATCCCTTAGCGACCAAATAATGTACTGAAATCGGAAAAATTTGGACGGTGGCGAATTTTCGATTTCCTCAATATTTGATCCTTTCAAAAAAAAACAAAAAATGTGGATATCCTTGAAAAAGGAGCAGCTCGTATTTTAATTTCAACGGATGTTTCATCTATAAACATCACATAACACAACCCCACTTTCCTTTTTTCTCGACATTTTCATGCAACCTATCGTCGCTTCCTGCCTACCGTGCGTAAGGGACAAAATTATGATTTTTTCGCAAACTGCACATTTTTTCAAGAAAAAAATTATCAGGTTCAGTATATTAATTAATTACCTAATTGCGTGTTCAATTTCGTTTCAAAATACCAGTAAAATGTAGTAAAAAAACGAAAAAAATACTCTCCTGTAAAATTTGCTTTTGTCCCTTACGATAAAGTCGCACAAAGGGGTCGATATAACCCCGTTTGTTCGAATTGTCACAATTATTTTTCATTTATACTTGTGCTTTTGGTGTTATTTCCTTCAACATAATTTAGATAAGTCATCAACAGAAGAATCTAATAGAATTAATAAGCATAAAAAGCCCATAGCCCATATTTGACAAAAAAAAATATCAGTGAATTGTGAATTGTTTTTTAAATGTGATAAATTTACATATGTAAACTTGTAATTTTTAGACTGCTAAATATACTTGAATGAATTTTATGGCTTTCTAACTTTAGGCTGTTTTCATTTCGCTTTAGTCAGGCATTGGGGTGAAGAAATTATGGCAAGCCTAACTATATGAGTAGTGGCCTTTCACCTTCAAATTGTCGAACAGTGTAATTAAAGTCACAGCATCGCACAAAGGTAGATTTTCAAGTTTTATGCGGCCAAAAATATTTTATTGTCTACATCTATTCCAAATTGCTTGTTAAATGCAAAATTTTAATAATTTTTGTTAAAAGTCGATTTTATTGAAAAATATATACAGTGACTCAAAAAAAAAATCATACGCCAGAGTTTTTAATTTATTTCAAAGAGTTCTGTCGAAAATTTGACTTTCTTATTTTCGTTTAAAAACGTAGACAATTTTTCAATAAAATTCGTTTTAAGCAGGATTTCTAAGCTTATGGAAAAAAATCCCAAAAATTCGTAGAAATTTCTACCGCGTGGCCGGGTTTACTAGTATATCTTTAATAGTACAACACATTAAATAAGGATAAAAATTCGTCAGAGACATAATAAACTTAACACTAATTTACATAAAATTATTCGGGTATTTTTAAGATTACACTGGTCGACAAATTTTTTGTTACAGAAATAAAATTCTACTTTTCTAAAGGATTTCGGTGCGCTGAATCCGAATCGAAAGTCAGATTTTCTGTAATACGTACAGTTTTTAAGATATTCATGTCTAAAGAGGCGAAAAACGCATTTTTTGGTTATATTCTTTCCTCAATATCTTTTCAATTACTTAATTTTTTTTTTAAACCGGTTAAGGCTATTGAAAGCGCGGACATTTCTCTTGAAGACACCGTTTTAATTTTTCAGATTAAGCGCACCGAAATCCTTTAGAAAAGTAGAATTTTATTTCTGTAAGAAAATTTGTTGAAATTTTGTCGACCAGTGTTATTTATGTATTTATTTATTTAGATGGTTCATTTATTTATTTTGAGGAGAAATACTTATATAGAACACTCTCGCAGTTACCCCCGTTCAACTTGCTCCTGATGCTAGGAAAAACTAAATTCCAGACTCTTATAGTGTTGATGCAAAACAGTCTTGGGGTGGTCATGAAGTTAAAGTGCGGCACAATTAAGTTACAGGAACGCTCGGACTTAGAAAATATAAGTTTTTCATAAAGGTAAGGTGGGGGTATTTTGTTTATTAGATTGTATAGAAAAAATGCAGTTCCTGACGAACGCCAAGAAGGTATGTGATCAAACTTTCGAATCCCGTAAACATACAGGGTAATACATATAACGAAAAATAATATAAATCTTATGGGCTATTTAACTCCAATATTTTTTTTCGCAATTTGTACACTGAATGTAAAGCTGAATTTCAACTCTTGTGTTTCTTTTAGATATGTATAAAACATTGCGGGCTTACGACCAGAAAGGATACAAATGTGCATGTCTACGACTTATACCACGTGGCAGCAGAATGACTATAACCACCTCAACTAGCAACTTAAATAGCAAATAAATCAGGAGAAAATAAATGTCTGCTTTTTCAACTCGAAACCATAAGCTATAGTATTTAAAAAAATATGATGAGTTACCTTATTTAGAAATAGAAGTGATAAATGCTTATTAAAGGAATCAGTAAACGCTAGGATGACTTCGGAAGATCTTTTACAACCAGGCCACGTAGTTAAAGAGCGTTGGAAAGTATGTATAAGTACACTAAATAAGTTTTCACATTAATAATTTTTTTATAGGTTATTCGCAAAATCGGCGGTGGAGGATTCGGAGAAATTTATGAGGGACAAGACTTGATAACTCGGGAACAAGTTGCTCTGAAAGTAGAGTCTGCACGCCAACCAAAACAAGTTCTGAAGATGGAGGTTGCTGTTTTAAAGAAACTGCAAGGAAAGGAACACGTGTGCCGTTTTATAGGGTGTGGACGAAATGATCGGTTTAACTATGTTGTAATGCAGTTGCAAGGGAAGAATCTAGCGGAGCTGCGTCGTGCACAACCACGAGGAGCCTTTTCATTGAGCACAACACTTAGACTAGGATTGCAAATATTAAAAGCTATTGAATCCATACATTCAGTAGGATTTCTTCATCGCGACATCAAACCAGTAAGAAAATTCTATTATTGCTTTTGTTACGTATTTGTTTATAGATCGATTATTTTCACACTTATTTTACTTTGCTTGATGTTGACACTTTGATGTTTGAGTTACGACTGACTGCTGAGTGATTGTTCTCAACTTTATTAGTCCGCCTCCTGAGCTCTGGAAAGTTATTGGCAACTCTGGTTATCATCTGTGTCACTTACCCTTTTATACGAACAACAGAACGCCACGGCCTAATACAAAAAGGTAAAACAACACTTGGTGACAATAACGAAAATCTAATGCACCGACTCTCTCAGTGGAGACAATAAATCAAACACACAAACAAAATCAACCAAAATACAACTCAAAAAACTTTTCACCAAAATAACCAAAGCTAAGACAAAAATATGTATTTGTGGTGCATGCGATGTGAGGTCCAACCAAAAGGTTACTGTTGTAGTTACTAGCTCCGTAGTTAAATGAAACTATTTCGAATGGAATTCAAGATAAGATTTAATTCAAACAAAAAACTTAAACTAGGTTTATATAATATTAGTTGAACAGCGTGTTAAGTGGAGAGAGATCAAGAAACAACATACAGAAAAGAAAATGGAAGAAGACGTCCCATCAATAGTGACAAGTTAACAACAGTGTTGCCATGTTATATTATTTAAATATGCACATTATTTTTTCTCAGATACGGAGCTTTTCTGGGATTTCTTCCACTTAGTCCTACTTCTCGAGATCTGTTGCGAATTGTTCTACTCAAAACAGGATCATTTAAACCCTCCTTGATATCATTAGATGGCGATTTACGCATGACAATGACCCCAAACATGCCTCCAGAATCGAAAACTCATGGTTTGAACGTAAGAAAGCTGCTGTTTTCGAGTAGCCCTCACAGACGACGTACCTCAGCCCTATAGGGAATATTAAAGAAGACGATGGCGGATTAAAAATGGAAAAATAAGCAAGATTACATTAGGCAGGGTCAGATTTCATGTATGTAAAAAATCCAAATTGTATGTACATATATATACGTATGTAAATTCATGTTATATATATATATGTATGTATGTGTGCCAGTTTGACGATCGCATTAGGCTGGGTCAGACTTCATGTATGAATATATGTACGTTATTGTGGGGGACTCCAACTCCTCAGGATTGGGGTCCTCACACTCCCCCCTCACCTTCCAGACGGTGGCTCACCGTCACCAGCCGCGTTCATGATATGGTGATATGGAAATTGGATGCTGATCTCGAAATTTTCTCTCTGTTTCTTGTCATCGATCTATTTATAGTGGTCATTATTGCTGTGGCGTTATGGCTTGGCATGTCGTAGCCTCATATTGGAGGTGTCGGTTCGTCACGTGCTGATCCCGAAAACAATATGTCGCGCTGTGGTCCCGAAAATTTCGTATGCCGCCATTATTACCATATGCGTGTTGGCAATCTGTTCTAGGGAGAAAATTGAACGTGACTGTATAGTGACTCACCTCATAGCCGTATTCATTTGCAAAATTGTATGCGTTTTCGATGGCTGAACCGATCCCGTTTGTCCTGCTAATACTTTGACCATGGTTCCTCTCTGCTATGCTTGGGTTTGGAGCTCTACATATTCGCATATCCTGGCGTACAACCTGTGCATAACTTGTTGTGTTGTTTTCCATTGTTATAGCGCCGCAGTGTGCGACAATACCATGCTGTTGGCGTTCTGCGTTCGTATCAACATTTGTGGACCATGGTATAATAGCACGTGATGTTGTCGGTAGCTCCGTTGGTGTGTTATTACTCAGTGCTGGTGTATTCTTCGCCGTGTTCTTGGGTGTTGTTGCTGACTGTGGTGTTATTATTGCTTGCGTGCTGTTTTCCTTTTGTACCTTTATGTGTTGCTCATTTCGGGATTTCTGCAACCTTACGTTCTCGTCTTTACGTTGCGCCGCGTTTGATACTGTGGGTTCGTCATCGTGTTCTGCTTCCGCTGCGTGATACGTCTTTAGCTCGCTTATGTGTGCCCTTATCCTCTTGCCGTTACGTGTTTTGTCCAACTCTACGATGACTGGTGAAATGAAGTTCACTACTCGGTGTGGCCCATTGTATTTAGGCGCTAGTTTGGCCGCAAAATTGTCAACTGTCTTAGACAATTGGTGCTCCTTTACCAAAACTAAATCGCCGACGGCCGTCGCCATTGTCTTCTTCGCAAGTTGTAGTAACGTGACTGTTCTGCGGATGCGTGCTCCTGTTTGCGTCGTGCCATTTCAAAAATCTCTCTCATCTTCGATTGTTTGCCGCTTAAATTGACCTCCTCCTGACCAGTGCCGAATGTTTGTTCGTCGTACAGCGCGTTTGGAATCCGTGGTTCTCTGCCTTGGATTATGTATGCTGGACTGTAGCCTGTTGATTCGCATACCCTTGTATTCAGTGCCAGTGTTATCTCTGGTAACAACTCGTCCCAATTTCGCTGTTCCTTGCCGGTGAACAGTGCGGGCGCCATTTGTGACGGACTTTTCCTTGGGTTTGCTGGGGTAGCGCAGTCCGTCCAGGGTTCCTGAAATTATAAGAGATTCCTAATTCCAAATTAAAGAAAACCCTGTATTTCAATTATCTATATTATTAATAACGCTAACATAAATTTTGTTCCACCTTTTCCGTCGAAACTACTGAACCGATTTTAAAATAAGAACACCATTAGAAAGGTATTGCTCTCAAATAGAACTGCGCCAATTTTCATGAAAATTGGTTGGAAAATACGTCCACAATCGTCGTTGGAAAATTGACGTGTGGTTGTTGTTGCATGCTTTTGAGCACAACACAAAGTCAAGTAATAAGAAGGATAAGAAAGAATAAGTAGGAAAGAAATTTGGGAAAGAAAATGGCAGAAATAGATAGATAGAAGTTCATATGTAGTAGAATTGTGAAGACAAGTAACGACAACAACACTAACAACAACAACAAAATAGTAGCGGTGACATTAGCAACAAAAGGCAGCATCAACAGGAACAATAATAAAATAGCAACAGTGACAATAACAAATAACAATTATACAAAAACTATAGTTGCACCTTAGTCATAAGAAACCATCTAGAAAACTGTCGAATTTCGACAGTAGGCAGCACTCTAGTTTTCATTAAACGTTATAAAATCTTTTATTTAATATATTAATTAAAGTTAAACCATTCCCTACAAAATTCCTACGATTGTATAAAGGTGGCGGAGATGTTCTTACCCGCCCGCTGACCTTCCGTTGACAGAGGTGGAAACCGCCTGCCAAATATAACTGCACACAAATGAAGTGTTAGGACCTCCAGGTGTGCGCCGTTTGTAGGTGTGTT
>CAUIJX010000056.1:0-5000 GCA_960531455.1 Urophora cardui
GGTGATGCCATTATTATTATTATTATTATTATTATTATTATTATTATTATTATTATTATTATTATTATTATTATTATTATTATTATTATTATTATTATTATTATTATTATTATTATTATTATTATTATTATTATTATTATTATTATTATTATTATTATTATTATTATTATTATTATTATTATTATTATTATTATTATTATTATTATTATTATTATTATTATTATTATTATTATTATTATTATTATTATTATTATTATTATTATTATTATTATTATTATTATTATTATTATTATTATTATTATTATTATTATTATTATTATTATTATTATTATTATTATTATTATTATTATTATTATTATTATTATTATTATTATTATTATTATTATTATTATTATTATTATTATTATTATTATTATTATTATTATTATTATTATTATTATTATTATTATTATTATTATTATTATTATTATTATTATTATTATTATTATTATTATTATTATTATTATTATTATTATTATTATTATTATTATTATTATTATTATTATTATTATTATTATTATTATTATTATTATTATTATTATTATTATTATTATTATTATTATTATTATTATTATTATTATTATTATTATTATTATTATTATTATTATTATTATTATTATTATTATTATTATTATTATTATTATTATTATTATTATTATTATTATTATTATTATTATTATTATTATTATTATTATTATTATTATTATTATTATTATTATTATTATTATTATTATTATTATTATTATTATTATTATTATTATTATTATTATTATTATTATTATTATTATTATTATTATTATTATTATTATTATTATTATTATTATTATTATTATTATTATTATTATTATTATTATTATTATTATTATTATTATTATTATTATTATTATTATTATTATTATTATTATTATTATTATTATTATTATTATTATTATTATTATTATTATTATATTATTATTATTATTATTATTATTATTATTATTATTATTATTATTATTATTATTATTATTATTATTATTATTATTATTATTATTATTATTATTATTATTATTATTATTATTATTATTATTATTATTATTATTATTATTATTATTATTATTATTATTATTATTATTATTATTATTATTATTATTATTATTATTATTATTATTATTATTATTATTATTATTATTATTATTATTATTATTATTATTATTATTATTATTATTATTATTATTATTATTATTATTATTATTATTATTATTATTATTATTATTATATTATTATTATTATTATTATTATTATTATTATTATTATTATTATTATTATTATTATTATTATTATTATTATTATTATTATTATATTATTATTATTATTATTATTATTATTATTATTATTATTATTATTATTATTATTATTATTATTATTATTATTATTATTATTATTATTATTATTATTATTATTATTATTATTATTATTATTATTATTATTATTATTATTATTATTATTATTATTATTATTATTATTATTATTATTATTATTATTATTATTATTATTATTATTATTATTATTATTATTATTATTATTATTATTATTATTATTATTATTATTATTATTATTATTATTATTATTATTATTATTATCATTATTATTATTATTATTATTATTATTATTATTATTATTATTATTATTATTATTATTATTATTATTATTATTATTATTATTATTATTATTATTATTATTATTATTATTATTATTATTATTATTATTATTATTATTATTATTATTATTATTATTATTATTATTATTATTATTATTATTATTATTATTATTATTATTATTATTATTATTATTATTATTATTATTATTATTATTATTATTATTATTATTATTATTATTATTATTATTATTATTATTATTATTATTATTATTATTATTATTATTATTATTATTATTATTATTATTATTATTATTATTATTATTATTATTATTATTATTATTATTATTATTATTATTATTATTATTATTATTATTATTATTATTATTATTATTATTATTATTATTATTATTATTATTATTATTATTATTATTATTATTATTATTATTATTATTATTATTATTATTATTATTATTATTATTATTAAACCAAACAAACACACAACCGCACCAACATACAAGTGACAAATACCGATAACGTCGGCAAGGTCACTGTTGCTGGATGGTAGGTTGTAAAAAGGAAAAAATTAAAAGAAAAATTAGTACAAGCAAAATGCAAGGCGGCGGTAGCCTAGTGGTGATGCCATTATTATTATTATTATTATTATTATTATTATTATTATTATTATTATTATTATTATTATTATTATTATTATTATTATTATTATTATTATTATTATTATTATTATTATTATTATTATTATTATTATTATTATTATTATTATTATTATTATTATTATTATTATTATTATTATTATTATTATTATTATTATTATTATTATTATTATTATGTGTGTGTGTGTGAGTCTGTGTTGTGTGTTTAGGTATGCAAATCTATTTTTTTTGTCATATTTTCATTATTGTACCCTCATTAACCAAGTAGGTAAAAGTCCGTTATTGTCCGTTTGTGTGTTGTTTGGTTTATGTCGGTTTTAGGTCTTTTGTCCTCTTTCGGGTATATTAGCTTAAGCGGTTCAAATAATAAAAAATAACTTACAGAAAATAACTCAGAACGAAAGAAGACACTGAAGATGGCGCATATTAGCCGAAACCGGTTTGTCTCCAAACCAAACTTGACAAGGGATGACGGAAAATCGTTCCACAATACATCATATTCCTACCCTGTCGGAAAAACAAGCAACCAAAAAGTTATTATTATTATTATTATTATTATTATTATTATTATTATTATTATTATTATTATTATTATTATTATTATTATTATTATTATTATTATTATTATTATTATTATTATTATTATTATTATTATTATTATTATTATTATTATTATTATTATTATTATTATTATTATTATTATTATTATTATTATTATTATTATTATTATTATTATTATTATTATTATTATTATTATTATTATTATTATTATTATTATTATTATTATTACTTTTTGGTTTTTGGTCGTTTTTATTTTGATAACTACTTTATTATTGAGCTCTCAAGACCATTTTTTTTTTTTTTTTTTTTTAAGGAAAAATTGGTATGAAAGATTAATACTTGTTTGGTAGAAGTTATAGATCCATTTCGGAGACCACCACGTCTCTTCCTCAGACTTCTTTTTTAACATTTTTATTCTTTGGCGTCCGCCGAGATCGAACCTCGGATTTTCCGGTTGGAAGTCTAATGGCATCACCACTAGGCTACCGCCGCCTTGCATTTTGCTTGTATTAATTTTTCTTTTCATTTTTTCCTTTTTACAACCTACCATCCAGCAACAGTGACCTTGCCGACGTTATCGGCATTTTGGTCGTTATCGGTATTTGTCACTTGTATGTTGGTGTGGTTGTGTGTTTGTTTGGTTTGTACAAATTCTATTTTAAGCACAAGCAATGCTTTGCACTAATTAGTAGAGTTTGTTTGTCGGCTGGCTCATCCGATTAAATTTTACTTTTTGGTTTTTGGTCGTTTTTATTTTGATAACTACTTTATTATTGAGCTCTCAAGACCATTTTTTTTTTTTTTTGTAAGGAAAAATTGGCATGAAAGATTAATACTTGTTTGGTAGAAGTTATAGATCCATTTCGGAGACCACCACGTCTCTTCAAAAAAAAAAAAAAAAAAAAAAAAAATGGTCTTGAGAGCTCAATAATAAAGTAGTTATCAAAATAAAAACGACCAAAAACCAAAAAGTAAAATTTAATCGGATGAGCCAGCCGACAAACAAACTCTACTAATTAGTGCAAAGCATTGCTTGTGCTTAAAATAGAATTTGTACAAACCAAACAAACACACAACCACACCAACATACAAGTGACAAATACCGATAACGTCGGCAAGGTCACTGTTGCTGGATGGTAGGTTATAAAAAGGAAAAAATGAAAAGAAAAATTAATACAAGCAAAATGCAAGGCGGCGGTAGCCTAGTGGTGATGCCATTAGACTTCCAACCGGAAAATCCGAGGTTCGATCTCGGCGGACGCCAAAGAATAAAAATGTTAAAAAAGAAGTCTGAGGAAGAGACGTGGTGGTCTCCGAAATGGATCTATAACTTCTACCAAACAAGTATTAATCTTTCATACCAATTTTTCCTTAAAAAAAAAAAAAAAAATGGTCTTGAGAGCTCAATAATAAAGTAGTTATCAAAATAAAAACGACCAAAAACCAAAAAGTAAAATTTAATCGGATGAGCCAGCCGACAAACAAACTCTACTAATTAGTGCAAAGCATTGCTTGTGCTTAAAATAGAATTTGTACAAACCAAACAAACACACAACCGCACCAACATACAAGTGACAAATACCGATAACGTCGGCAAGGTCACTGTTGCTGGATGGTAGGTTGTAAAAAGGAAAAAATTAAAAGAAAAATTAGTACAAGCAAAATGCAAGGCGGCGGTAGCCTAGTGGTGATGCCATTATTATTATTATTATTATTATTATTATTATTATTATTATTATTATTATTATTATTATTATTATTATTATTATTATTATTATTATTATTATTATTATTATTATTATTATTATTATTATTATTATTATTATTATTATTATTATTATTATTATTATTATTATTATTATTATTATTATTATTATTATTATTATTATTATTATTATTATTATTATTATTATTATTATTATTATTATTATTATTATTATTATTATTATTATTATTATTATTATTATTATTATTATTATTATTATTATTATTATTATTATTATTATTATTATTATTATTATTATTATTATTATTATTATTATTATTATTATTATTATTATTATTATTATTATTATTATTATTATTATTATTAT
>CAUIJX010000056.1:7500-15000 GCA_960531455.1 Urophora cardui
TTGTCTCCAAACCAAACTTGACAAGGGATGACGGAAAATCGTTCCACAATACATCATATTCCTACCCTGTCGGAAAAACAAGCAACCAAAAAGTTATTATTATTATTATTATTATTATTATTATTATTATTATTATTATTATTATTATTATTATTATTATTATTATTATTATTATTATTATTATTATTATTATTATTATTATTATTATTATTATTATTATTATTATTATTATTATTATTATTATTATTATTATTATTATTATTATTATTATTATTATTATTATTATTATTATTATTATTATTATTATTATTATTATTATTATTATTATTATTATTATTATTATTATTACTTTTTGGTTTTTGGTCGTTTTTATTTTGATAACTACTTTATTATTGAGCTCTCAAGACCATTTTTTTTTTTTTTTTTTTTTAAGGAAAAATTGGTATGAAAGATTAGTTTGGTAGAAGTTATAGATCCATTTCGGAGACCACCACGTCTCTTCCTCAGACTTCTTTTTTAACATTTTTATTCTTTGGCGTCCGCCGAGATCGAACCTCGGATTTTCCGGTTGGAAGTCTAATGGCATCACCACTAGGCTACCGCCGCCTTGCATTTTGCTTGTATTAATTTTTCTTTTCATTTTTTCCTTTTTACAACCTACCATCCAGCAACAGTGACCTTGCCGACGTTATCGGCATTTTGGTCGTTATCGGTATTTGTCACTTGTATGTTGGTGTGGTTGTGTGTTTGTTTGGTTTGTACAAATTCTATTTTAAGCACAAGCAATGCTTTGCACTAATTAGTAGAGTTTGTTTGTCGGCTGGCTCATCCGATTAAATTTTACTTTTTGGTTTTTGGTCGTTTTTATTTTGATAACTACTTTATTATTGAGCTCTCAAGACCATTTTTTTTTTTTTTGTAAGGAAAAATTGGCATGAAAGATTAATACTTGTTTGGTAGAAGTTATAGATCCATTTCGGAGACCACCACGTCTCTTCAAAAAAAAAAAAAAAAAAAAAAAAATGGTCTTGAGAGCTCAATAATAAAGTAGTTATCAAAATAAAAACGACCAAAAACCAAAAAGTAAAATTTAATCGGATGAGCCAGCCGACAAACAAACTCTACTAATTAGTGCAAAGCATTGCTTGTGCTTAAAATAGAATTTGTACAAACCAAACAAACACACAACCACACCAACATACAAGTGACAAATACCGATAACGTCGGCAAGGTCACTGTTGCTGGATGGTAGGTTATAAAAAGGAAAAAATGAAAAGAAAAATTAATACAAGCAAAATGCAAGGCGGCGGTAGCCTAGTGGTGATGCCATTAGACTTCCAACCGGAAAATCCGAGGTTCGATCTCGGCGGACGCCAAAGAATAAAAATGTTAAAAAAGAAGTCTGAGGAAGAGACGTGGTGGTCTCCGAAATGGATCTATAACTTCTACCAAACAAGTATTAATCTTTCATACCAATTTTTCCTTAAAAAAAAAAAAAAAAATGGTCTTGAGAGCTCAATAATAAAGTAGTTATCAAAATAAAAACGACCAAAAACCAAAAAGTAAAATTTAATCGGATGAGCCAGCCGACAAACAAACTCTACTAATTAGTGCAAAGCATTGCTTGTGCTTAAAATAGAATTTGTACAAACCAAACAAACACACAACCGCACCAACATACAAGTGACAAATACCGATAACGTCGGCAAGGTCACTGTTGCTGGATGGTAGGTTGTAAAAAGGAAAAAATTAAAAGAAAAATTAGTACAAGCAAAATGCAAGGCGGCGGTAGCCTAGTGGTGATGCCATTATTATTATTATTATTATTATTATTATTATTATTATTATTATTATTATTATTATTATTATTATTATTATTATTATTATTATTATTATTATTATTATTATTATTATTATTATTATTATTATTATTATTATTATTATTATTATTATTATTATTATTATTATTATTATTATTATTATTATTATTATTATTATTATTATTATTATTATTATTATTATTATTATTATTATTATTATTATTATTATTATTATTATTATTATTATTATTATTATTATTATTATTATTATTATTATTATTATTATTATTATTATTATTATTATTATTATTATTATTATTATTATTATTATTATTATTATTATTATTATTATTATTATTATTATTATTATTATTATTATTATTATTATTATTATTATTATTATTATTATTATTATTATTATTATTATTATTATTATTATTATTATTATTATTATTATTATTATTATTATTATTATTATTATTATTATTATTATTATTATTATTATTATTATTATTATTATTATTATTATTATTATTATTATTATTATTATTATTATTATTATTATTATTATTATTATTATTATTATTATTATTATTATTATTATTATTATTATTATTATTATTATTATTATTATTATTATTATTATTATTATTATTATTATTATTATTATTATTATTATTATTATTATTATTATTATTATTATTATTATTATTATTATTATTATTATTATTATTATTATTATTATTATTATTATTATTATTATTATTATTATTATTATTATTATTATTATTATTATTATTATTATTATTATTATTATTATTATTATTATTATTATTATTATTATTATTATTATTATTATTATTATTATTATTATTATTATTATTATTATTATTATTATTATTATTATTATTATTATTATTATTATTATTATTATTATTATTATTATTATTATTATTATTATTATTATTATTATTATTATTATTATTATTATTATTATTATTATTATTATTATTATTATTATTATTATTATTATTATTATTATTATTATTATTATTATTATTATTATTATTATTATTATTATTATTATTATTATTATTATTATTATTATTATTATTATTATTATTATTATTATTATTATTATTATTATTATTATTATTATTATTATTATTATTATTATTATTATTATTATTATTATTATTATTATTATTATTATTATTATTATTATTATTATTATTATTATTATTATTATTATTATTATTATTATTATTATTATTATTATTATTATTATTATTATTATTATTATTATTATTATTATTATTATTATTATTATTATTATTATTATTATTATTATTATTATTATTATTATTATTATTATTATTATTATTATTATTATTATTATTATTATTATTATTATTATTATTATTATTATTATTATTATTATTATTATTATTATTATTATTATTATTATTATTATTATTATTATTATTATTATTATTATTATTATTATTATTATTATTATTATTATTATTATTATTATTATTATTATTATTATTATTATTATTATTATTATTATTATTATTATTATTATTATTATTATTATTATTATTATTATTATTATTATTATTATTATTATTATTATTATTATTATTATTATTATTATTATTATTATTATTATTATTATTATTATTATTATTATTATTATTATTATTATTATTATTATTATTATTATTATTATTATTATTATTATTATTATTATTATTATTATTATTATTATTATTATTATTATTATTATTATTATTATTATTATTATTATTATTATTATTATTATTATTATTATTATTATTATTATTATTATTATTATTATTATTATTATTATATATGTTTAGTTTATTCAGTTTATTCAGTCTATGATTACAAAAAATCTTACAGACTAGATACAATTTTAGATACAATTTTTATTTTCATTTTCATTTGATTTTTTAATATTAAGTGAACACATAAATGTACAAAAATATGCATATACATTTTTGCAAACAATAAAATACAAATTTACAAAATTAGACTCACTCAGTAGGGAGTGATATACCCATTAAGGGGCGAGTGTGCCTTAAAGGACACTAATGGCCAGAAAGGACCCAGTCAAAATTAAATTTGACACTATTTTAATGCAATTTTGGGCCAGAAGGGACCCAGTCAAAAATTAATATTGACGCTGTTTAATAATTTTGTTAATTTGTACGTATATAATAAATAATTTTTGTGCAACAAAATTCAAAGACCTGAGTCACTGATAGTATGAAGATATCTTAGAGATAAATTGAGATCGAGGCATGGCGAAATCAAGATCTAATTTTTGATATATTCTATTCATCTCACTAGCGATTCTCGATATAGGTGCATAATTAAAATAATTTGACTTCACTACATCAACATGAAGAGGGTAGAAAAAACGTAACATCCTCGAAGGTACATTTATATAGATCTTCTCAAGAAGTGGCTGACAGTCAATTGAGCCGTTAATGACATCAAAGAAGAACATTAGGGACTGGATCATGCGTCTATTAGCAAGGGAATTTAAATTGATGAGAAGACAGCGTGAATGATAAGATGGAAAGGGGTCAGCAAACCTAAGAGGCAGAAGGGCAAAACGAGTAAAATTTCGTTGCACACGCTCTATTCTATCAGAATGTGTAGAATAATAAGGGTTCCAGATTATTGAGGCGTACTCCAACTTAGAGCGAACTAGGCAAGCAAACAGCGATTTCCTTGTGTAAGGGTCTTTAAAATCCTTGGCGTAGCGCTTCAGAAATGCAAGATTAGAGTAAGCTTTAGGCACAATGCAGTTCACATGACTTACGAAAGTGAAGCGAGAATCAAAAACAACCCCTAGATCTGAAAACTCCTCTACTATAGCCAACTGCGTATTTAGGATAGAGTAACTTGTGTTGATACGATTTTGACCTTTAGAAAGGGTCATATGGAAACATTTTCTTATATTGAGGGATAACTTGTTCCTAATACTCCACTCACTCAAATTATTTAATTCGTTTTGCAGTAATATGGCATCTTGCATGCACGTAATTCTACTATACATTTTCAGATCATCAGCATATAGTAAAAAATGAGAAAAATTAAAACACGTGTTGATATCATTCACAAATAGAACGAACAAGAGAGGACCAAGGATACTACCTTGGGGTACTCCTGACGTAGCCACAAAAGTGTATGATTTGGTTTTTTCTATTTCCACATAAGATTCCCTGTTTGTCAGATACTTATTATTATTATTATTATTATTATTATTATTATTATTATTATTATTATTATTATTATTATTATTATTATTATTATTATTATTATTATTATACTCAGCTGTACTAGTACACAGAGTATTATAGTTTTAATCACATAACAGTGGATTGTAACAGAGTGAAATAATCGAGATAAATATAGACTTATATATATCAAAATGATCAGGGTGAAAAGAGAAATCGATTGAGCCATGTCCGTCCGTCCGTCCGTCCGTCCGTCTGTCCGTCCGTCCGTCTGTCCGTCCGTCTGTAAACACTCTAACTCGTGCAAAAATTGAGATATTTTGATGAAATTTGAAATGCAAGTTGGTATCGAGACTGGGACGGTTGGTATTGAAAATGGGCGAAATCGGACCATGACCACGCCCACTTCTCCTATATAGAAAAAATCGGAAATTTGGTATCTCAGTCACTAATATAGCTGGAGCGATGAAATTTTACCCACGTGTTGAGATCAGGCCCCTAGGAAGAAATTTGATGACATTTTGGAAAATGGGCGGTGCCACGCCCACTTATTAAGGGTCAAACCTTGCAAGTTTTATATGTCATAACTCAGAAACCATTGAAGATATATCGACAAAATTTGGTACGCGTGATTTGCTTACTTAGGCAAACGTTTGGACGGAAAATAGTTAAAATCGGTTGACGGCCACGCCCACTTTTATATATTTGTATTATAAAGTGACCTAATAAAAACATTTTAAGCCATATCTCTGTCAAATATAAAGATCTATCATTGAAGTTTTGTCGCATGAGTCCAACTATGGACATAAAACAAAAAACACAAAAATTTTGGAAAATGGGCGGTGCCACGCCCACTTATTAAGAGGCAAACATTGAAAGTTTTATGTGTCATAAATCAGAAACCGTTGAAGATATATCGATGAAATTTGGTATGCGTGATATACTTACTTAGTCAAATATTTGGACGAAAAATTTCCGAAATCGGTTGAGGGCCACGCCCACTTTTATATATGGCTCTTATAAAGTGACCTAATAAAAACATTTTAAGCGATATCTCTGTCAAATATAAAGACATATCATTGAAATTTTATAGCAGGAGTCCAACTGCGGACATAAAACGAAAAACACAAAAATTTTGGCAAATGGGCGTGGCACCGCCTCTTTTTATAAACAGGAATATACGAGATTTCTGAGCCCATAACTCGACAAATGATTTATATATAATGACTAAACTTGGTGTGTACACTTTTATTACTTGTGGTAATACATTTTGAAAATTTTAGCGAAATCGGTTGACGACCACGCCCACTTTTTAAGAAAGATATATCTGGAACACTCTTTGGGAATTTGTAACGTGACATCTTTATAACTAGAAGTCATAAAGGAATGAAATTTTGCACAAAGAATAATATTCATATGCTTAGTTGGATGACTGATAAAAATTTAGAAAATGGGCGTGGCTACGCCCACTTTATGCAGCACTCGCTTTATATTAAGTGCACCGTGTTTCCATCAAACGCAAACAAACAATGAAAGCATACAGCTGAGTATTTAGTGTTCGATTCCACTCGAACTTAGGCTTCCTTACTTGTTATTATTATTATTATTATTATTATTATTATTATTATTATTATTATTATTATTATTATTATTATTATTATTATTATTATTATTATTATTATTATTATTATTATTATTATTATTATTATTATTATTATTATTATTATTATTATTATTATTATTATTATTATTATTATTATTATTATTATTATTATTATTATTATTATTATTATTATTATTATTATTATTATTATTATTATTATTATTATTATTATTATTATTATTATTATTATTATTATTATTATTATTATTATTATTATTATTATTATTATTATTATTATTATTATTATTATTATTATTATTATTATTATTATTATTATTATTATTATTATTATTATTATTATTACTAGAAAATACCCGTCCCGCTTCGCAGCGACAAACAAAAGCTTTTATGTTATAATATGTCTCTCCCTTTACCTTTACCTTTACCTTTACCTTTACCTTAACCTTTACCTTTACCTTTACCTTTACCTTTATCTTTACCTTTACCTTTACCTTTACCTTTACCTTTACCTTTACCTTTACCTTTACCTTTACCTTTACCTTTACCTTTACCTTTACCTTTACCTTTACCTTTACCTTTACCTTTACCTTTACCTTTACCTTTACCTTTACCTTTACCTTTACCTTTACCTTTACCGGGACCATCCATCACCATCCGGGCCCATTACTTGAACCATCTCTGGGAAACCGACTCAAAAAATAACAATGAAAATATCTGTATGTTGAAGCCTTGATCGACACCTTTCATTTGATACCAATATCGCTTAGAAACATTCGAGGGT
>CAUIJX010000056.1:20000-25000 GCA_960531455.1 Urophora cardui
AGCACCTTTCATTTGATACCCATATTGCTCAAACACTTGCTGGGTCACTCTGGGTCCACATTTGGGCCTATATTCCGGGAAGTTCCCACTTTTTCAAAATTCTATATACCCTATTATGTGCGCTAATACCACACGAATCTACTGCTAAAATTTCATAAAGATCGGTTGATTACTTTGGGAGTCCATAAAGGACACACACACACACACACATCCATTTTTATATAATAGATTATTATTATTATTATTATTATTATTATTATTATTATTATTATTATTATTATTATTATTATTATTATTATTATTATTAGTATTATTATTATTATTAGTATTATTATTATTATTATTATTATTATTATTATTATTATTATTATTATTATTATTAGTATTATTATTATTATTAGTATTATTATTATTATTATTATTATTATTATTATTATTATTATTATTATTATTATTATTATTATTATTATTATTATTATTATTATTATTATTATTATTATTATTATTATTATTATTATTATTATTATTATTATTATTATTATTATTATTATTATTATTATTATTATTATTATTATTATTATTATTATTATTATTATTATTATTATTATTATTATTATTATTATTATTATTATTATTATTATTATTATTATTATTATTATTATTATTATTATTATTATTATTATTATTATTATTATTATTACTAGCAAATACCCGTCCCGCTTCGCAGCGACAAACAAAAGCTTTTATGTTATAATATGTCTCTCCCTTTACCTTTACCTTTACCTTTACCTTAACCTTTACCTTTACCTTTACCTTTACCTTTACCTTTACCTTTACCTTTACCTTTACCTTTACCTTTACCTTTACCTTTACCTTTACCTTTACCTTTACCTTTACCTTTACCTTTACCTTTACCTTTACCTTTACCTTTACCTTTACCTTTACCTTTACCTTTACCTTTACCTTTACCTTTACCTTTACCTTTACCTTTACCTTTACCTTTACCTTTACCTTTACCTTTACCTTTACCTTTACCTTTACCTTTACCTTTATCTTTACCTTTACCTTTACCTTTACCTTTATCTTTACCTTTACCTTTACCTTTACCTTTACCTTTACCTTTACCTTTACCTTTACCTTTACCGGGACCATCCATCACCATCCGGGCCCATTACTTGAACCATCTCTGGGAAACCGACTCAAAAAATAACAATGAAAATATCTGTATGTTGAAGCCTTGATCGACACCTTTCATTTGATACCAATATCGCTTAGAAACATTCGAGGGTCATCCGGGTCCACGTTTTGGCCCATATTTGGGGACTCTGCCTAGGCATTGCAATGAAAATAACTCTATGTTGAAGGCCTGCTCAGCACCTTTCATTTGATACCCATATTGCTCAAACACTTGCTGGGTCACTCTGGGTCCACGTTTGGGCCTATATTCCGGGAAGTTCCCACTTTTTCAAAATTCTATATACCCTATTATGTGCGCTAATAGCACACGAATCTACTGCTAAAATTTCATAAAGATCGGTTGATTACTTTGGGAGTCCATAAAGGACACACACACACATCCATTTTTATATAATAGATTATTATTATTATTATTATTATTATTATTATTATTATTATTATTATTATTATTATTATTATTATTATTATTATTATTATTATTATTATTATTATTATTATTATTATTATTAGTATTATTAGTATTATTATTATTATTATTATTATTATTATTATTATTATTATTATTATTATTATTATTATTATTATTATTATTATTATTATTATTATTATTATTATTATTATTATTATTATTATTATTATTATTATTATTATTATTATTATTATTATTATTATTATTATTATTATTAGTATTATTATTATTATTATTATTATTATTATTATTATTATTATTATTATTATTATTATTATTATTATTATTAGTATTATTATTATTATTATTATTATTATTATTATTATTATTATTATTATTATTATTATTATTATTATTAGTATTATTAGTATTATTATTATTATTAGTATTATTAGTATTATTATTATTATTAGTATTATTATTATTATTATTATTATTATTATTATTATTATTATTATTATTATTATTATTATTATTATTATTATTATTATTATTATTATTATTATTATTATTATTATATTATTATTATTATTATTATTATTATTATTATTATTATTATTATTATTATTATTATTATTATTATTATTATTATTATTATTATTATTATTATTATTATTATTATTATTATTATTATTATTATTATTATTATTATTATTATTATTATTATTATTATTATTATTATTATTATTATTATTATTATTATTATTATTATTATTATTATTATTATTATTATTATTATTATTATTATTATTATTATTATTATTATTATTATTATTATTATTATTATTATTATTATTATTATTATTATTATTATTATTATTATTATTATTATTATTATTATTATTATTATTATTATTATTATTATTATTATTATTATTATTATTATTATTATTATTATTATTATTATTATTATTATTATTATTATTATTATTATTATTATTATTATTATTATTATTATTATTATTATTATTATTATTATTATTATTATTATTATTATTATTATTATTATTATTATTATTATTATTATTATTATTATTATTATTATTATTATTATTATTATTATTATTATTATTATTATTATTATTATTATTATTATTATTATTATTATTATTATTATTATTATTATTATTATTATTATTATTATTATTATTATTATTATTATTATTATTATTATTATTATTATTATTATTATTATTATTATTATTATTATTATTATTATTATTATTATTATTATTATTATTATTATTATTATTATTATTATTATTATTATTATTATTATTATTATTATTATTATTATTATTATTATTATTATTATTATTATTATTATTATTATTATTATTATTATTATTATTATTATTATTATTATTATTATTATTATTATTATTATTATTATTATTATTATTATTATTATTATTATTATTATTATTATTATTATTATTATTATTATTATTATTATTATTATTATTATTATTATTATTATTATTATTATTATTATTATTATTATTATTATTATTATTATTATTATTATTATTATTATTATTATTATTATTATTATTATTATTATTATTATTATTATTATTATTATTATTATTATTATTATTATTATTATTATTATTATTATTATTATTATTATTATTATTATTATTATTATTATTATTATTATTATTATTATTATTATTATTATTATTATTATTATTATTATTATTATTATTATTATTATTATTATTATTATTATTATTATTATTATTATTATTATTATTATTATTATTATTATTATTATTATTATTATTATTATTATTATTATTATTATTATTATTATTATTATTATTATTATTATTATTATTATTATTATTATTATTATTATTATTATTATTATTATTATTATTATTATTATTATTATTATTATTATTATTATTATTATTATTATTATTATTATTATTATTATTATTATTATTATTATTATTATTATTATTATTATTATTATTATTATTATTATTATTATTATTATTATTATTATTATTATTATTATTATTATTATTATTATTACTAGCAAATACCCGTCCCGCTTCGCAGCGACAAACAAAAGCTTTTATGTTATAATATGTCTCTCCCTTTACCTTTACCTTTACCTTAACCTTTACCTTTACCTTTACCTTTACCTTTACCTTTACCTTTACCTTTACCTTTACCTTTACCTTTACCTTTACCTTTATCTTTATCTTTACCTTTACCTTTACCTTTACCTTTACCTTTACCTTTATCTTTACCTTTACCTTTACCTTTACCTTTACCTTTACCTTTACCTTTACCTTTACCTTTACCGGGACCATCCATCACCATCCGGGCCCATTACTTGAACCATCTCTGGGAAACCGACTCAAAAAATAACAATGAAAATATCTGTATGTTGAAGCCTTGATCGACACCTTTCATTTGATACCAATATCGCTTAGAAACATTCGAGGGTCATCCGGGTCCACGTTTTGGCCCATATTTGGGGACTCTGCCTAGGCATTGCAATGAAAATAACTCTATGTTGAAGGCCTGCTCAGCACCTTTCATTTGATACCCATATTGCTCAAACACTTGCTGGGTCACTCTGGGTCCACGTTTTGACCCATATCTGCAGACCCGGCCTAGGCATCGCAATGAAAATAACTCTATGTTGAAGGCCTGCTCAGCACCTTTCATTTGATACCCATATTGCTCAAACACTTGCTGGGTCACTCTGGGTCCACATTTGGGCCTATATTCCGGGAAGTTCCCACTTTTTCAAAATTCTATATACCCTATTATGTGCGCTAATACCACACGAATCTACTGCTAAAATTTCATAAAGATCGGTTGATTACTTTGGGAGTCCATAAAGGACACACACACACATCCATTTTTATATAATAGATTATTATTATTATTATTATTATTATTATTATTATTATTATTATTATTATTAGTATTATTATTATTATTATTATTATTATTATTATTATTATTATTATTATTATTATTATTATTATTATTATTATTATTATTATTATTATTATTATTATTATTATTATTATTATTATTATTATTATTATTATTATTATTATTATTATTATTATTATTATTAGTATTATTAGTATTATTATTATTATTATTATTATTATTATTATTATTATTATTATTATTATTAGTATTATTAGTATTATTATTATTATTAGTATTATTAGTATTATTATTATTATTAGTATTATTATTATTATTATTATTATTATTATTATTATTATTATTATTATTATTATTATTATTATTATTATTATTATTATTATTATTATTATTATTATTATTATTA
>CAUIJX010000057.1:0-2500 GCA_960531455.1 Urophora cardui
TATTATTATTATTATTATTATTATTATTATTATTATTATTATTATTATTATTATTATTATTATTATTATTATTATTATTATTATTATTATTATTATTATTATTATTATTATTATTATTATTATTATTATTATTATTATTATTATTATTATTATTATTATTATTATTATTATTATTATTATTATTATTATTATTATTATTATTATTATTATTATTATTATTATTATTATTATTATTATTATTATTATTATTATTATTATTATTATTATTATTATTATTATTATTATTATTATTATTATTATTATTATTATTATTATTATTATTATTATTATTATTATTATTATTATTATTATTATTATTATTATTATTATTATTATTATTATTATTATTATTATTATTATTATTATTATTATTATTATTATTATTATTATTATTATTATTATTATTATTATTATTATTATTATTATTATTATTATTATTATTATTATTATTATTATTATTATTATTATTATTATTATTATTATTATTATTATTATTATTATTATTATTATTATTATTATTATTATTATTATTATTATTATTATTATTATTATTATTATTATTATTATTATTATTATTATTATTATTATTATTATTATTATTATTATTATTATTATTATTATTATTATTATTATTATTATTATTATTATTATTATTATTATTATTATTATTATTATTATTATTATTATTATTATTATTATTATTATTATTATTATTATTATTATTATTATTATTATTATTATTATTATTATTATTATTATTATTATTATTATTATTATTATTATTATTATTATTATTATTATTATTATTATTATTATTATTATTATTATTATTATTATTATTATTATTATTATTATTATTATTATTATTATTATTATTATTATTATTATTATTATTATTATTATTATTATTATTATTATTATTATTATTATTATTATTATTATTATTATTATTATTATTATTATTAGTATTATTATTATTATTATTATTATTATTATTATTATTATTATTATTATTATTATTATTATTATTATTATTATTATTATTATTATTATTATTATTATTATTATTATTATTATTATTATTATTATTATTATTATTATTATTATTATTATTATTATTATTATTATTATTATTATTATTATTATTATTATTATTATTATTATTATTATTATTATTATTATTATTATTATTATTATTATTATTATTATTATTATTATTATTATTATTATTATTATTATTATTATTATTATTATTATTATTATTATTATTATTATTATTATTATTATTATTATTATTATTATTATTATTATTATTATTATTATTATTATTATTATTATTATTATTATTATTATTATTATTATTATTATTATTATTATTATTATTATTATTATTATTATTATTATTATTATTATTATTATTATTATTATTATTATTATTATTATTATTATTATTATTATTATTATTATTATTATTATTATTATTATTATTATTATTATTATTATTATTATTATTATTATTATTATTATTATTATTATTATTATTATTATTATTATTATTATTATTATTATTATTATTATTATTATTATTATTATTATTATTATTATTATTATTATTATTATTATTATTATTATTATTATTATTATTATTATTATTATTATTATTATTATTATTATTATTATTATTATTATTATTATTATTATTATTATTATTATTATTATTATTATTATTATTATTATTATTATTATTATTATTATATTATTATTATTATTATTATTATTATTATTATTATTATTATTATTATTATTATTATTATTATTATTATTATTATTATTATTATTATTATTATTATTATTATTATTATTATTATTATTATTATTATTATTATTATTATTATTATTATTATTATTATTATTATTATTATTATTATTATTATTATTATTATTATTATTATTATTATTATTATTATTATTATTATTATTATTATTATTATTATTATTATTATTATTATTATTATTATTATTATTATTATTATTATTATTATTATTATTATTATTATTATTATTATTATTATTATTATTATTATTATTATTATTATTATTATTATTATTCTTATTATTATTATTATTATTATTATTATTATTATTATTATTATTATTATTATTATTATTATTATTATTATTATTCTTATTATTATTATTATTATTATTATTATTATTATTATTATTATTATTATTATTATTATTATTATTATTATTATTATTATTATTATTATTATTATTATTATTATTATTATTATTATTATTATTATTATTATTATTATTATTATTATTATTATTATTATTATTATTATTATTATTATTATTATTATTATTATTATTATTATTATTATTATTATTATTATTATTATTATTATTATTATTATTATTATTATTATTATTATTATTATTATTATTATTATTA
>CAUIJX010000057.1:7500-22500 GCA_960531455.1 Urophora cardui
ATTATTATTATTATTATTATTATTATTATTATTATTATTATTATTATTATTATTATTATTATTATTATTATTATTATTATTATTATTATTATTATTATTATTATTATTATTATTATTATTATTATTATTATTATTATTATTATTATTATTATTATTATTATTATTATTATTATTATTATTATTATTATTATTATTATATTATTATTATTATTATTATTATTATTATTATTATTATTATTATTATTATTATTATTATTATTATTATTATTATTATTATTATTATTATTATTATTATTATTATTATTATTATTATTATTATTATTATTATTATTATTATTATTATTATTATTATTATTATTATTATTATTATTATTATTATTATTATTATTATTATTATTATTATTATTATTATTATTATTATTATTATTATTATTATTATTATTATTATTATTATTATTATTATTATTATTATTATTATTATTATTATTATTATTATTATTATTATTATTATTATTATTATTATTATTATTATTATTATTATTATTATTATTATTATTATTATTATTATTATTATTATTATTATTATTATTATTATTATTATTATTATTATTATTATTATTATTATTATTATTATTATTATTATTATTATTATTATTATTATTATTATTATTATTATTATTATTATTATTATTATTATTATTATTATTATTATTATTATTATTATTATTATATTATTATTATTATTATTATTATTATTATTATTATTATTATTATTATTATTATTATTATTATTATTATTATTATTATTATTATTATTATTATTATTATTATTATTATTATTATTATTATTATTATTATTATTATTATTATTATTATTATTATTATTATTATTATTATTATTATTATTATTATTATTATTATTATTATTATTATTATTATTATTATTATTATTATTATTATTATTATTATTATTATTATTATTATTATTATTATTATTATTATTATTATTATTATTATTATTATTATTATTATTATTATTATTATTATTATTATTATTATTATTATTATTATTATTATTATTATTATTATTATTATTATTATTATTATTATTATTATTATTATTATTATTATTATTATTATTATTATTATTATTATTATTATTATTATTATTATTATTATTATTATTATTATTATTATTATTATTATTATTATTATTATTATTATTATTATTATTATTATTATTATTATTATTATTATTATTATTATTATTATTATTATTATTATTATTATTATTATTATTATTATTATTATTATTATTATTATTATTATTATTATTATTATTATTATTATTATTATTATTATTATTATTATTATTATTATTATTATTATTATTATTATTATTATTATTATTATTATTATTATTATTATTATTATTATTATTATTATTATTATTATTATTATTATTATTATTATTATTATTATTATTATTATTATTATTATTATTATTATTATCTATATATTAATAGGCTAACATTTTTCCCATACAAACAATTGCCAGGCTGTTTAGCACATTTAACATACTCATATCCACATAAAATTGATATGGATGTGTTCGTATGGGTCAGGAGCAGTGCATAGGCATATAATTTTTTCTATAAATTATTTAATTTCTTTATAATTAATAAATAAAGTTTTTAGTTTTGTACCATTTTTGATTTACTTCGTTTTTGCTTCGTTGGCAAATGTGCCCACTATCTATATATTAATAGGCTAACATTTCTCCCATACAAACAATTGCCAGGCTGTTTTGCACATTTAACATACTCATATCCACATAAAATTGATATGGATGTGTTCGTATGAGTCAGGAGCAGTGCATAGGCATATAATTTTTTCTATAAATTATTTAATTTCTTTATAATTAATAAATAAAATTTTTAGTTAAGATAAATGGATATCGTAAACGTGTTTACAAATATCGTAAACACAGTTGAAGAGTCGCTTTAATTTAAAAGCGCTCACCACCGGGCCTACCTTCCTAGATCTGCCTTGATTTTGACCATGATTTCGCGTCGGACCGTGATCAAAAGGGCAAATCAGTGTTGCGGTACAACTGGAATTTGGAAAGTGTTGCTTATCTCCGCGAAAAGGAATAATTTTTGTACCAATACAAAGTTGAAAAAATAAATTGCATGGTCGAATTTCGACCACCGGCGATACTAGTTATTATTATTATTATTATTATTATCTATATATTAATAGGCTAACATTTTTTCCATACAAACAATTGCCAGGCTGTTTTGCACATTTAACATACTCATATCCACATAAAATTGATATGGATGTGTTCGTATGAGTGAGGAGCAGTGCATAGGCATATAATTTTTTCTATAAATTATTTAATTTCTTTATAATTAATAAATAAAGTTTTTAGTTTTGTGCCATTTTTGATTTACTTCGTTTTTGCTTCGTTGGCAATGTGCCCATTATCTATATATTAATAGGCTAACATTTTTTCCATACAAACAATTGCCAGGCTGTTTTGCCCATTTAACATACTCATATCCACATAAAATTGATATGGATGTGTTCGTATGAGTGAGGAGCAGTGCATAGGCATATAATTTTTTCTATAAATTATTTAATTTCTTTATAATTAATAAATAAAGTTTTTAGTTTTGTACCATTTTTGATTTACTTCGTTTTTGCTTCGTTGGCAATGTGCCCATTATCTATATATTAATAGGCTAACATTTTTCCCATACAAACAATTGCCAGGCTGTTTAGCACATTTAACATACTCATATCCACATAAAATTGATATGGATGTGTTCGTATGAGTCAGGAGCAGTGCACAGGCATATAATTTTTTCTATAAATTATTTAATTTCTTTATAATTAATAAATAAAATTTTTAGTTAAGATAAATAGATATCGTAAACGTGTTTACAAATATCGTAAACACAGTTGAAGAGGAGTCGCTTTAATTTAAAAGCGCTCACCACCGGGCCTACCTTCCTAGATCTGCCTTGATTTTGACCATGATTTCGCGTCGGACCGTGATCAAAAGGGCAAATCAGTGTTGCGGTACAACTGGAATTTGGAAAGTGTTGCTTATCTCCGCGAAAAGGAATAATTTTTGTACCAATACAAAGTTGAAAAAATAAATTGCTTGGTCGAATTTCGACCACCGGCGATACTAGTTATTATTATTATTATTATTATTATTATTATTATTATTATTATTATTATTATTATTATTATTATTATTATTATTATTATTATTATTATTATTATTATTATTATTATTATTATTATTATTATTATTATTATTATTATTATTATTATTATTATTATTATTATTATTATTATTATTATTATTATTATTATTATTATTATTATTATTATTATTATTATTATTATTATTATTATTATTATTATTATTATTATTATTATTATTATTATTATTATTATTATTATTATTATTATTATTATTATTATTATTATTATTATTATTATTATTATTATTATTATTATTATTATTATTATTATTATTATTATTATTATTATTATTATTATTATTATTATTATTATTATTATTATTATTATTATTATTATTATTATTATTATTATTATTATTATTATTATTATTATTATTATTATTATTATTATTATTATTATTATTATTATTATTATTATTATTATTATTATTATTATTATTATTATTATTATTATTATTATTATTATTATTATTATTATTATTATTATTATTATTATTATTATTATTATTATTATTGTTATTATTATTATTATTATTATTATTATTATTATTATTATTATTATTATTGTTATTATTATTATTATTATTATTATTATTATTATTATTATTATTATTATTATTATTATTATTATTATTATTATTATTATTATTATTATTATTATTATTATTATTATTATTATTATTATTATTATTATTATTATTATTATTATTATTATTATTATTATTATTATTATTATTATTATTATTATTATTATTATTATTATTATTATTATTATTATTATTATTATTATTATTATTATTATTATTATTATTATTATTATTATTATTATTATTATTATTATTATTATTATTATTATTATTATTATTATTATTATTATTATTATTATTATTATTATTATTATTATTATTATTATTATTATTATTATTATTATTATTATTATTATTATTATTATTATTATTATTATTATTATTATTATTATTATTATTATTATTATTATTATTATTATTATTATTATTATTATTATTATTATTATTATTATTATTATTATTATTATTATTATTATTATTATTATTATTATTATTATTATTATTATTATTATTATTATTATTATTATTATTATTATTATTATTATTATTATTATTATTATTATTATTATTATTATTATTATTATTATTATTATTATTATTATTATTATTATTATTATTATTATTATTATTATTATTATTATTATTATTATTATTATTATTATTATTATTATTATTATTATTATTATTATTATTATTATTATTATTATTATTATTATTATTATTATAATATATAATATTATTATTATTATTATTATTATTATTATTATTATTATTATTATTATTATTATTATTATTATTATTATTGTGGCGGAATGAAAGTCAAGAACGCAATCAGTAAATAACTTAACTACTTTTATTAGGTTATAATTCAGTTAGCCAATACACGTGTGATCGACTTTACGAGAAAAAGGAAAGAGAAAGATGTTTCGTTTTCGCACATATATTTCCGTCTGTCAGTGACATTCTGGGTTGCCATCATAGGCTTGATAATTCGACGGCCAGGGTTGTATTAGGAACGAGCGTTGCCACATCACTCCCCCCTATGTGGGAAGACGAAATTGCACTCGTCGCCCAGATCGTGTGTGGTATACTTTTTCATTTTGATAAGTAGCTTGTCCCGTGGGATTTTCGTCGGCTATGAATGCTGCTTTTAGGCGATCAATACTGACGTTGACATGTTTCCCACGAATATCGACTTTGAAATATTTTTCTTGACGGTCTACGACTGGAAACGGTCCTTCGTATGGAGGCTGCAAAGGCCGTCGAACTGCGTCGTTTCGTATGAATACTGCCGGTGTCGAATATAAATCTTTCTGCAAGAAAGGAGATTGAGATGAATGGTTTGACGTTTTTGTTGGTCTAAGTGTCCTTATGTAGTCTCGAAGGCTACTGACAAATTCATGGTCACTGATGTTTCCTTTCATATTCTCTGCAAAAAATTGTCCCGGTACTCGCAAACTCTCCCCATATAACATTTCAGCTGGCGTAGATTTTAAGTCCTCGTTCCACGACGAGCGGAAACCCAACAAGATAAGCGGCAATACCTCAACCCATTTCTCTGTCATGTGGCATTTTATGGCAGCCTTTAACGATCTATGCCAACGTTCGATTAGCCCGTTAGATATTGGGTGATATGCCGTCGTTCGCAAATGCTTGATTCCCAACAAATGGTTTAGTTCACGAAAGAAAGCGGACTCAAATTGCCTGCCTTGGTCGGTGGTTACTTTAAGAGGTACTGTAGTGTGTCAGAGCAAGTCGCCAACAACAACAAAGCCACAAGCTGACTTCTAAATGTCCGGCTGTGGAATGTACACATTTTGCTATGTCAGCAAAATTCTAATTCTATTCATTTTCTCACGCTAAGTACATAAGCAGCACAAGCTGTGGAGTTGCATCGGATTGTATACGCCGACTCTATATATGTAGATATGTGCGGCTACACTGCCGGTGTCTCCACGCTTGGTATATGTACATATGTGTGTGACTGCATCGCTTGCAGCCCCACGTTGGATATGTTGGTGTTGGTAACTGCACTGAAATATGCATCTAGTAAGGTACCGAGCTATGCACATATGAATACATGTACATATGTATGTGCAAGTATGTGCCTTACTTATGTTTAGTTTGTAAGACATAGAAGTAAATATGTATCTAGTAAATAAGAATTTTTAGAGATAAGAATTACTATAAATATGCTGAACATTTTATGAATAAAGAATCATTATTATTCTGGCTCTCACAAGCAATCAACCTCTTTTTAATTCGGGAAATAGTTCATGGCGATCCTGCCAGACTGCTAGTAAAAAAAAGCAGACTGGTTTGATCCTGTTGAATGCAGACTGCTAAACAATAAGGAAGCAGACTGCTAAAAATTCAACAGTGCAGCACAATAATATAAAACGTGTCCTAATTTTGACTGATTGATATGCCGAATCACAGGAACCCATTGAAGTCGGGCAGTACATTTGAATTACGAGATAACAACACGACCGGCAGCAGCAGTATTTGATAGTAACCCATTGAAGTCGGGCAGTACATTTAAATTACGAGATAACAACACGACCGGCAGCAGCAGTATTTGATAGTAACCCATTGAAGTCGGGCAGTACATTTAAATTACGAGGCAACAACACGACCGGCAGCAGCAGTATTTGATAAGTATTTAATTAAAAAAAAAAAAAAAAATAGAAATCTTCGGCGTCCGATGGGCGCCTGCCAAGTAGCAGATAATTTTTCTGCTTAGGTTATGTATTAAGCAATTTTTTTTTAGAAACAAAAAAAAAAGAGAAAAGAAATTTAAACAAAAACAAAAAACATTTTTAATAAATTTTAAAAACAGATTCCAATGCAAGACATTACTCAAGAAGAATTTGATGCCATTTTTAATAAATGGGAAAAATTTGCATTGGAAACTGCCGAAGAAAGTAAAGAGCCTGAAAAAGTCACTGAAGAGGTTCCTCAAACCTCGACAGTTTTAAGACAGGGTCCGCAACCAATAACTATTGAAGAGTATTGGCGGCGGAACAAAAAACAAAAAAAGATAGAACCAAGAATACCTCCACCATTAAAAAGAAAAAGGCAAACACGAGGTGGAAAGAGGTTCCAAAAGAAAAAAGGGTTAGCTCATACATACAGAGAACTCAATTTTTGTAGCTCTATAGAAGAAAGAAAAGAGCTTATGAACCAAATAATGTTCTTAAGAAATTTAAAATAAATTTTTTAATAAATAAATTTTTATAATGAATTCATTCTGACAAAAAGAAAATAAATATAAATTTGTATGTAAGGTTTACTTTAAGGATTTTAAATAAAGAAAGAACAATTAAAAGCTGTTGTACTTAATACAATGATGCCTAGGGATTTTTCTAAACGTCCTAGGGATTTTTCCAAGGGAATCCTTAACTTTGAGCCAAACCGAACAGAAACAATCGAAGAACGTAATTATGAAAAAGAATTGGAATGGTTAAGGAATTTATGGAGAGCAATTGGTATGACCAGAGAACCTACCATACAAGATATACTCACCCCAACCACACAAGAGGAAGAAATTGGTAGAATGATGCATAGGTATTCCAAATTCTAAAATATTCCCAATTAACAATTTCAAACATGGGTGGAACAGAATCCAAAATTGAAAACCCAAACGCTAATGTTATAAATAACATAAAAGTAGTTGACCATACTGAGACACTAGAATTTATTAAAGTGTTGCTTCTGGTTGTGACAATCTGCACTTGCATCAGTTTGTTCCTGAGAATATACTCACTTCATAATAAATTTTTGAAAAAGAAGTACCAGAGCCGCGCAGACGGCCTGGATAAGATTTAATTATTATACCCAATGGAAAAGTGGGATGATATTTTGCGGGAACTTACTGAAGAAAAAATAAACGCTGACAAATCATATAAATGTATATGTAAAAACACAAAAATAAAATTGGAGACAATAAAGAAACATCTCAAAATTATATTATTGTCATTCAATAACTCAGGAATAATACTACGAAGAGTAAACCATTCTCTAAAAAAAGCTCATCAGGTAGAAGCCTACCAAATATTTTCGAGCATTAGAGACAAATTAATATACTCGTTATCGAGATATGGCATTGACTTCACAGTACCAAAAACTTTTTCGCATAATATTGAAATCGATTTCGACACTAGTTTGAACGAAGACAGTTCAGACACTGAGGAGGAACAAGAATCAGAAGAAAAAATTCTTCCAAGTATAGACGTACTCTGGCAAACCGAGACTGTTTCACAGACAGGGACACTTTTACCTAACATAGACCAGAATACCCAAACAGATATAAACATGGCGCAAACAATGGTAGCGTTTATTAAAACAGCGTCATCGATATTACCCGAATTCGATGGCAAACCCGAAAACCTACCCAGTTTTTTGGATGCCCTTGATATTCTAGAACAAATCAAAGAAACACATGAGGCTGTCGCAGTATCTATGATAAAGACAAAGCTAAAGGGCACGGCCAGAAATCTGATAAGTACTGAAACAACTATACAAGAAATAAAACAAAAATTAAAAAATGCAGTAAAAGGTGAGTCAGTAGAAGTTTTAACTGCAAAACTCCTGAACATCCAGCAGCGCAGTAAAACTGCAAATCAGTACACTGCCGAAATTGAGAAACTTACAAAATCGTTGGAAGGAGCATACATCTCCGACGGACTAACCCCAGAGTTAGCAACCAAGTATGCCACACAATCAGCTGTGAAAGCTATGTGTAAAAACTGCTCCAACGAAAAGGTGAAAACCATTATGCAAGCTGGAACGTTTACCTCGATGAACGAAGCTATATCGAAATTCACAAATAGCTGCACAGAAATAACGGATAACCCTAATTCGTTACTTCATATACGCCAACAAAATTATTTTCGCGGTAATTTCCGCAGAGGTTACCAATCTAGCAATTATAGAGGTAACCAAAGGCGTACATACCCACCACGATTTAATAATTTCAACAACAATAACAATAATAATCGGTCTAATAACCAAAGATCGGGTCGAAACTTTGGATCACGAGGTCCTAACCGAAATAATACCAGAAACGTACGAAATATTAACCAACAGAAAACCAACAAACTCCACCTCAATAAATAAAAAATTATATGTTTTCAATTTACACCTCAATAGCTATATATCCTCCAAAACAACTCTAAATAACTCAATTTCAACCCTCCTGATCGATACAGGAGCAGATATTTCCATTATAAAAAAGGGTCAAATTGACAGTAATGTCACACTAGATTGTTCACAAAAAACTGAATTAAAGGGCATTGGTCAAGGTATAACAAGCACTCTTGGAACAGTTAAAGCAGATTTAAAAGATGATTACCTACTAATCAGACACAAATTTCACATAGTAGAAGATAATTTTCCAATTCCTTGCGACGGAATTTTAGGACTTGATTTTATTAAAAAATACAATTGCATTTTAGATTACAACAAAAACGGAGACACCCTAATACTACGTCCATATGATTACCCAGAAAACATTATAATACAAATGTCAAATAGACCATCCATCAATACTATAACAATACCTGCAAGATCGGAAGTAATCCGACAAATCCATATTGAAAGTAACAAACCTGAACTATTAGTACCTCATCAAGCATTATCTGAAGGCATTTTTATAGCCAATACATTAGTAAATTCACAGGAAACCTTTATTAGAATTGTAAATACAACAGATAAAAACGCAACCATTCAAAATTTCAAAATCGATATAGAAAATTTAAATGATTACACAATAGTAAAAACTAAATCTTATTCAGCAGAAAATAATAAAGAGAAGTTAGAACGATTAAATAAAAATTTCCCACCTTTCGCTAGCCAATCACTTAATACATTATGCTCAGAATTCATTGACATATTCTCATTAGAAACTGAACCAATAACCACTAATAATTTTTACAAACAAAAATTACACATGAAAGATGATAACCCTGTTTATGTCAAAAACTACAGAATTCCACAAGCTCATAAAAATGAAATTAGTAAACATGTAAATAAATTAATTGAAGACGACATTATAGAGCCGTCTATATCAGAATATAATAGCCCAATTCTCCTGTACCTAAAAAACCATTACCCGGAAAAAATGATAAAAGATGGAGACTAGTCGTTGATTATAGACAGGTAAATAAAAAACAAACCGCGGATAAATTTCCATTGCCAAGAATTGATGATATCCTGGATCAATTAGGCAGAGGCTAAATATTTTTCATGCCTGGACTTAATGTCCGGCTTTCATCAAATTGAATTAAATAAAGACTCTAGGGACATCACCTCGTTTACGGCGGACGATGGCACGTACCGTTTCAAAAGATTGCCGTATGGTTTGAAAGTAGCGCCTAATTCATTTCAAAGAATGATGACTCTGGCATTTGCAGGCCTTAAACCATCACAAGCGTTTCTATACATGGATGATTTGGTGGTATTGGGATGCTCAGAAAAACATATGATTACAAATTTGAGAGATGTATTTTCTACTTGCAGAAAATATAATTTAAAATTACATCCAGATAAATGTTTATTTTTTAACCAAGAAATCACTTATCTTGGACATAAATGCACAAACAAAGGAATTCTACCTGACCCTAGTAAATTTGAAATTGTTCTAAACTATCCAATCCCAAAAAGCGCGGATGAAGTTAAGCGATTTGTCGCATTTTGTAACTATTACCGAAGATTTGTTCCAATTTTGCAGCCCATTCTAGAATTTTAACAAGATTGTGTAAAAAGAATGTCCCCTTCGAATGGACAGAGGAATGCCAAAAAGCTTTTGACTATTTGAAGGAGGCATTAATACACCCAAATATTTTACATTACCCAGATTTTGATAAAGAATTTTGTATAACAACAGATGCCAGTGGATTTGCCTGCGGCGCAGTTCTTAGTCAAGAATATGAAGGCAAACAACTACCAATTGCCTATGCGTCAAGAGCATTCACAAAAGGTGAAAGCAATAAAGCAACAATCGAAAAGGAGTGGCGGCAATACATTGGGCAATAACTTATTTTAGACCATACGTTTATGGCAGAAAATTTTTAATTAAACAGACCATCGCCCCTTAACATACCTATTTTCAATGAAAAACCCTTCATCACAAAATTAACTAGAGTTCGATTGGAGTTGGAGGAATATGACTTTGAGGTGGAGTATATTGCTGGTAAAGAAAATTACGTTGCGGATGCACTATCACGCATAAATATTAATGATTTAAAAGACATGTCGGTTTAAAGCATGCCAGATAATGAGGGTTACGACACGATCGGAAACCAATAAAAATTCCAATAATAAAACTTCCAACAATAAAAATATCAAAACTAAATGTCACGAAGAGAACATAAAAATATATGAAGCGCTTAATAAATGTGAAGTAAAAAGGCTAGCTCAGCTCGTTTTCAATCCCCGAAGCTGCAGTTCAAAAAGGGAAAGAAAATTTGTAGCAAAATAGATATTAATGATTTAATTGTTGAGGCGAAGATTGATTCAGGTCAATCCTTTGCCAGGCTTCCGAATGAAGCCGGCAATTCAAATATTAATAATAATTCAATTGTTAAGACGAAGATTGATTTAGGTCAACTCTTTGTCAGGCTAATGAAAGAAGCCAACAATTTGAAAATAAATAAAATACAGTTGTCCTTAGGAGACAAATTGTTTAAAAATAATTATACTCGAGTAGACGAATTTAAAGAAATAGGTACCAAAGTTCTCAAAAACTTAACCATTGCATTAACTCCGGAGGTTATGCACGTGACAAATAAGGAAGTAATTAAAAAGATATTAGAAAAACATCACGATGATCCTGTTAATGGTGGCCACCCAGGAATCAATCGCACAACTAATAAAATTAAACAAAAATATTATTGGAAAATATGAAAAATGACATAAAACGCTATATTAAAAAATGCATTAAATGTAGTAAAAACAAAGTTAATAAAAATTTGAAAGAACCAATGATAATAACCGAAACGCCCACAAAGCGTTTGATGCGGTGCAGGTTGATACAATTGGACCATTGCCAGTATCGGTAAATGGAAATGAATATGCAGTCACTATTGTATGTGACCTTACCAAATATCTGATCGCAATTCCAATTACAAGCAAGCACGCGAAAACAGTCGCCAAAGCAATCTTTGAAAACTTTATTTTAATTTATGGTTGTATGAAAACAATCATAACAGATATGGGAACTGAATACAAAAACAACATATTGAAGAATTGTGTAAACTTTTAAAATTGAACACCAAAACATCAACCCATATCACCATCAAACTTTGGGCACTGTTGAGCGTAGCCATAGAACTTTTAATGAATACATCCGTTCTTATATATCCACTAACAAAGATGATTGGGATGAGTATATCAAATATTTTGCATACTGTTACAATACAACACCATCAACAGTTCACGGTTACTGCCCATTCGAGTTAGTCTTTGGAAAGATACCCCTGACGTACGAATTTTTGCAAGAAAATACAATTAGCCAGTTTATAATTATGAGGCTTACGATAAAGAAATTAAATATAGATTACAAGTAGCACAACAAAGAGCTAATAAGCTAGTTAAGGAAAGTAAAGAAAAACAAAAAATTCATTACGATAAAATCTTCAATTAAGGAAATTAATATAGGAGATTTAGTGTTAATTAAAAATGAAGCAGGTCATAAGTTAGACAATAGATTATAAGGGCCCTATAGAGTAGTAAATATCGATAAGAAAAATAATTATACCTTAACCCCATTTAATGTAGAAAATCTAGATTTAAATAACCAACTAAGCGATAAAACTAAGAAAATCATAATTCATAAAAACAGACCTTAAGCTATTTGAATAAGACCACTTTAACTTTACAAAAACGTTAAATTTTATTACTCATAAATTTCACTTATCCATAATTTTTCTACTTATGTTCTACGTACACAAAACAATTCTAAGTTATAAGTATCATAAACAAAATCCGACTTTTATTCAAAGCAAAATATAAATACAAAACAATAAAAGTATCACATTAATAAACAAACAACTAAACAAACATCTAAAAACATGAGTTATTGTTCAAACACTTGAAATAAAATACACCAAACCATTGTAGCAACAGAAAAATTTTTGTAAACAAATGACAAACAATAAACATCTCAAAATAACAAACAAAATTTATACCCATAAATGTATAAAAATGTACACAAAAAAAAAAAAAAAAAAAAAAAAAAACCACTACAAAACATTACAACTCTAAAATCGTTCATATGTATTCACGATTTTTTTTTAGGAAAGGAGGTGTAGTGTGTCAGAGCAAGTCGCCAACAACAACAAAGCCACAAGCTGACTTCTAAATGTCCGGCTGTGGAATGTACACATTTTGCTATGTCAGCAAAATTCTAATTCTATTCATTTTCTCACGCTAAGTACATAAGCAGCACAAGCTGTGGAGTTGCATCGGATTGTATACGCCGACTCTATATATGTAGATATGTGCGGCTACACTGCCGGTGTCTCCACGCTTGGTATATGTACATATGTGTGGACTGCATCGCTTGCAGCCCCACGTTGGATATGTTGGTGTTGGTAACTGCACTGAAATATGCATCTAGTAAGGTACCGAGCTATGCACATATGAATACATGTACATATGTATGTGCAAGTATGTGCCTTACTTATGTTTAGTTTGTAAGACATAGAAGTAAATATGTATCTAGTAAATAAGAATTTTTAGAGATAAGAATTACTATAAATATGCTGAACATTTTATGAATAAAGAATCATTATTATTCTGGCTCTCACAAGCAATCAACCTCTTTTAATTCGGGAAATAGTTCAGTACTCGAATCTTGATATCCAATTCGTATAAAACGTGAAAGCGATTGTTTTGTTGTTATGTCCTCGATTGGGTAAGCTTCCAACCACCGCGAATACCGATCAACGATGGTTAAGCAATACCTAAAACCGTTGCATACTGGTAGCGGGCCGATTATGTCCATATTTATGTGCTCTAATCTGTTGTTGGGAAGCGCAAATGATCCCAGTGGTGCGCGTTATGCCGTTGAACTTTCGATCGCTGACACGGAATGCATACTTTTGTCCAATGGCGGCATTCTTTTCGGAGTCCCGGCCAAGCGAATTTTTCGGCCACTAGTTTTGTTGTTTTTTCTGCTCCTGTATGTGCTATGTTGTGAATGCTGTCGAAAGCATGTTTTACGAAAGCTGGGTGTCAAATACGGCCGAACTTTGCCTGTTGAAACGTCGCAGAGAATTTCCGCGGTTGTGCCTGGAATGGTAAAGCGTTTAAAATTTAAACTTGTATCGATTTTAAAAGATTGTTCAATTCTGCATCATTCTGTTGTTCCACTGCGAGCTTCGTGAAATCTATGGTGTCAGATGTTTGAATGGCGTAAACTCGTGACATGGCGTCGGCTATTATGTTATCGTTTCCAGGTATGAAGCGAATGTCCGTAGTGAATTGCGAGATAAAGTCGGCGTGTCGAACTTGTCGTGGTGACGCTTTCTCTAACTTCTGCTGAAAAACATATTGTAATGGTTTGTGATCAGTTAAAATAAAGAATTCCTGCCTTCCAGCATATATTGGAAATATTTAACAGCTTTGTACGCAGCGAGCAATTCTCTGTCGTTACGTACTATATTTTGTTTGTGCTTCCGTTAATCGCTCTGAGTAGAATCCCAGTGGCTTGACATTTGCTGCCGTCGTGCTGCTGCAGAACTGCGCCTACAGCAATACTTGATGCGTCGACTGCTAGCGAGAGCTTTGCGTTTGTTTGTGAAATGCGAGCAACGTAGCAGAACATAAATCATCTTTGCACGATTGGAATGCCTCTTTGCTTTATTCGTCCAGTTGATTATGCTTTGGTCGTTTTTCTTATTTCCTTTCATTAGGAGTGACAAAGCGAGTTGCTTTTCTGCTGCTTGTTGGAATAAATCTGCGAAAAAAATTTATCATTCCCATGAAGCGTCTGAGTTCACATACTCGTTCTGGAAGTTTGTAGTTTGATAAAGCTTTTACTCTCTCTTTTGGCGGTGCAATACCATCTTTCGTGATTGTGAATCCAAGAAAGTTCACTTCTGATTCGCCTAGTCTGCATTTAGCTACGT